>CM029380.1:11408130-11508130 GCA_017165825.1 Hepsetus odoe | reverse complement strand
GCACATACATCTGCTTAAGGAACTGGAGAAGCAAAAACTTATATGAAGCTAGAAACAATCTTGATTATTGCAAATATATTTGACAATATTACACATTTGACAAAATTACATATTTAATGTATTTCCATAAATTAGACATTAATTTTATATTTTATATACTTTTTGCCAATTTGTTTTATTTCTTTTGTGATATATATAAAAATATATATTTATATATTTATAAATAAAAAGTAAATTATCGGATTTAAGTGAATAAAGGAAATAGATTTTTTGCCAAACCATGCATGTAAATCTTCGTTAACAACCCCTGCCCTACAAGTACAACCTACTTGATATAGATGAAGATGAAACTGCTTTGGTTACAGCAAAAAAATATGTACATTGACTCAGTTTTATTAACACACACACACACACACACACACACACACACACTACTGTGCAAAAGTTTTAGGCAGGTGTGAAAAAAATGCTGTAAACAAAGAATGCTTTCAGAAATATAAATAATGGTTGTTTATTTTTTATCAATTTACAAAATGCAAAGTAAGCGAACAAAAATCTACATCAAATCAATATTTGGTGATGCTACCTTTTGCCTTCAAACCAGCATCAATTCTTATAAGTACACTTGCACAAAGTCAGGGATTTTGTCAGGTGTATGATCAACCAAATTTTACCAAACAGGTGCTAATGATCATCAATGTCACACGTAGGTTGAAACACAGTCATGTTTGTCCCAAAGAATTGATGCTTTGATTGATGCTTGAAGGCAAAGGGTGGTCACACCAAATATTGATTTGATTTAGATTTCTCTTTTGTTCATTCACTGCATTTTGTTGATTGATGAAAATAAATGATTAATGCTTCCATTTTTGAAAGCATTCTTTGTTTACAGCATTTTTTCACACCGTTCTATACACACACACACACACACACACGGCATGTGTCAGAAGATGTGAAAGAATCACTCACCTGCTCTGAGTAATGTCTAATCACAGCCCACATCAACTTCTCTCTACGGTAGAACTGGTACTTCACTTCAAAGAAGGCCAGTCTTGAGAGTAAGCAGAAAATAAATTTGTCATTTGTGGTATAATGAATAAGGTGAAGAGAATAAAAGCCTTTTTTCATAAAATATGTGATTCTCACTTAAAGATAAGGTCATCTACATCAGTAAGTGTTGCTCCAATGCTTTTCAATAGCAGATTGAGTGACTGGATAGCTACCATGTCACCCTCTTCTGAGTCATTCCCACTCGAACCTAGAGACAGACTCAAATGCAACTACACAGACATGCACACACAAAAATACACACATCTGACTTAGATTAAGATTTAACATGGAAATAACAGTTATATTCTTCATTGTTAAAATGCCCTAAGCTTTGAACCCATTGCTTTCATCTTACTTTAATGGGAGAGATGTGGAAGTGCTCAAAGAAGCTGAGGCCTGAAGTGTCTGTAATGGAGCTTTCCATCAGCTGGGCCTGTAGTGTCTCCAGATCCCTCTCAATCAGTTTATTCTGCACAAAGATACAGCTACTGTCCAATATAGACACACATATCTTGTCCACCTCTTTTGAATACTGAAACATTTCAAAATGTGTGTTACAATTCCCCTTTCTTTGAATAGTATTATTTAATGATGAACAAACTTTTTTTGAAACAGAAATGGTTTAAAATTGCTTAAGAAAAAAATTGGTTGCTCAAATTTACAAATGGTGCTTGAATGTTTGCAAATTCTTCACAAGTCTAGATTTTTAAATTAATTTAATCTAAAACATAAGATTCAAGAGATCCCAAATAAACATACAAAAATATTATACATGACCATACATTTTTTGAGAAAAATGAACCCGTACTACATATCTGTGAGTGATAGCTATATGAAATTTTGCTTCAAGTATCTAGCGTGATGTTTGCAGTAACTGCTCAAACATCTCCAGTGACTGTCAAACAAGCTGGCATCAGCTTGGAGAAATTGTAGCCTATTGCTCTGTTAAGACCAGCTTCAGGTCTGGCACCATGCTATGCTGCTTAGCCTATTAATTTCCTCACTAATCACTACTATCTCTCACTTGGGTATACTCTCCATCACTCCAGAATTATTCTTCTCCTCATTCATCTCGCAACCAATTTGCAGAGCATATGGGCTAAAACATTCATTAACACACCTTGCATTTCCAAGCTCATACTCTTCACTCTGACACTTCCTTTTATTTTCCTTTGGCCAAAAGTAGCCTAATTTCCACTTATTAACACATTTCCACTTATTAACTGGTGGCAGTTGTTAATAACCTGGGTCTCGACCATTTCATCACGGATATATTGTTATCTGTAGCTAAAAATGTGCATCTGTATCATGGTTTCTTTACCTCCATTTAAATTACTACCCCTGTGGATTATTTTGGTTAGAAAGAGTTTATTAACACCACACTTTGTCACTAAACTTTCATTTTCTGACCCTCTGTTTTTAATGGTTGATTTTGTTCCCTGTGCCTTTTAAACCTGTTTCTGACAGAGAGTGGGGAGAGACTGTGTGCTGCTTGTGGGATAAACACTAGCCTTAATAAAGGAAACTATAATCCATTGCGGGCATATGTTGTGATTGCCACAAGGCATATTTTACCCTGCATCTCCACTTTTGTTAATCAGAATCAGAGTCACTATTATTAGTTAAGTACAGCAAAAATGGAACATGTAGATCAAAAAAGTCAAAATGATCAGCTGCAAACATGACCTGCATTCTCTATTACCTTTTGTTTGTCAGTCTGGGAGTCAGTCGGGGGAGTAAAGAGAGCAAGAATTGCCCCCAAAAATCCCTGATCAATTTTTACTGCCATTTCCTGCACTAGCACCATGAAGTACCTATAATAAAATCCAAAAGATACATACACAAACTTACTTCACAAGAAAATGTAAGTTAAAATTAAATGCTTAATTTAAACCTTTAGATTTAAATTATTGAGCTGTACTGCTGCTGTATGTTAAAGTTTGGAGCAGTAATGAACACAAATGCAGGCTGAATATGGATGAAGTCAAAAATAAAACAAAACTTACTTAAACTGCATGACCTGGCTGTGTTCATTGAATCTTGTAATGATGCTCACATCAGTGAAGGGTTTTGGCTCTGAATGAAGGAAAAGGAAATGGGTGTCTGTGTGTCATTGCTTTTGTAATAATATATACACAATATTCACTCCCACATGTGTAAAAAAAAAACCACCTCATCACCATACCTGAATCCAAAGCGATTGATTTAGGAGGAGGAACAGGATGAAAGACAATGGGGAAGATGGCTCCTGTTAGCTGGTTATCCACCTGTAACCAATTTATAAATACCCTGGTATACATATTAATCATTTTATTTGGAGGAAAAAAAGAAAAAAGAAAAAAAAAAAAAGAAAAAAAAAAAAAAAAAGGTGCTCCTTGACAGGATTTCTTTTTTGTTAAAAAAAAAAAATGTCATCCATGTATGGCAGAAGGCTATTGGGTTTATTATCGTTGCAGAAAGTAAAAAAAAAGCTGAATGCTGCATTATAGATGCATTCCTATTTAAAAGTTTGGGTGGCTCTGGTCAAGTCACATTATTTGCATTACTCATTCTATTCTCACATTTGTACATTATAAAGCACAGTTATAGTTTATGATGAATTTAATACTGTAGAGAAAAAATAGCAAAGTCTTTTTTCCCCCCCAATATGTTACATTACATTACAAAATGCCTCATTTTACTTTGTTCCCTGGTTGAGAGTTAAATTTGTTTTTAAAGATTTTAATATCTTTGGAATTAAGTTAAAAGAAGTTATGTAACAACAGTCAGTTTTTCTCTCTGCAAATCTAAAAGTAAATTAGAATAAATACAAAAAAAAATTTAAATAAAAACATAGCTACAGTCCTTGAAGCTTTGCATGTCATTAGTGGTATGAGGTACATATTCCTCTAACCCATGGTATTGTGTGTTACCTGCAGCCAGTGGAGCTGGGCACGTATGCTCCTCTGATGTGGCGACTGCTTTAGTTCTATGTGAATGCCAGAAAGGAAGTTTCTTCGAATAGTGCAGGAGTAGGGGTGCCTCATCAGCATTGGTGTTCTTGCAAAGTTCACCTGGTAATATACATAACATGGTAATAACATCCATAAGCAACTGAGCCTAGTGTGTAAAAACAAAAGCCTTATACTGAAGTGAAAGTGACTATTCTTGTCATTGCAAGGTCACAGCACAGCACACAGTGAACCACAACAAAATTGGACCTCTGCATTTAACCCATGCAAACATTGTGCAGCAGGGGGCAGCTATGAAAGTGCCCGGGGAGCAGTGACGGGGACGGTACCTTGCTCAAAAGTACCTCAGGGGCAGCGGTGGTCTAGTGGTTAGGGAGTTGATGCCCCCGCATCAGAAGATTGTGGGTTTGATTCCCTCACCAGAAGGTTGCCCTGAGGTGCAATTTCGTTGTGGTTCACTGTGTGCTGTGCTGTGACCTCGCAATGACAAGGGTTGTCACGTTCACTTCACTTTCACTTAAAGGTCTAATGCGCTGCATTCAGGTCGCAGTCTCCGCTGGAGGTGTGGGTTGGAATCCCACTTCTGACAGGAGCTCTTTTCCACTCCTTTCCAACCTACTGGTTGTGGGGTTTGAACCCACAATCTTCTGATCCTTTGGCCAACTCCCTAACCCACTAGGCCACCACTGCCCCAAATATACTGTCTTATATTTCTAACGAGAGCTATAGTTCTAAAATTTAACTTGCTGACCAAAAAATTTTTTAAATACTCAGTACACTCATATGCACACACACACACACACACACACACACACACCAACTGAATTGTTGTATTAACTGTATTAATGCACCACATTATCTAGAGGCTTTTAGGGATGTGTTGTCACAGGTCTATTTTCTCACCTCCAGCCCCGTTTCCAGTTTGACCCAGCCTGGCTCAGCCTTGCCTTTGATGTAGCTCTCGTATGCCTTCTCCAGAAGAGTGATATTCTTACAATTAAATGCCTTCCAGCGGTTCTTTGGTCTCATCTCCCAAACAACACCAGAGCTAAGTAGAAAATGAAGTTCATTCATAAGTCCTGATAATTGGTAATCAAGTGAAGCCATTTTTCCATCACCTTCAATTATCTACTATAATTGTAAGTCAGGTCTTGGCTCCATTTCAGAAATTGTGTTCTTAATTTTGCATTTAGCCATTTTAAAAATCAGTGCATAATTGTTTTTTTCACCTAGTGATGCCCACGTATGCTATCTCTTGTCTGTTATCATTATTGATGAGGGACAGGCCTAGGTTCTGGAGAGAGATGTTGACTTCCTGCTGGGACTGCTCCAGCTCCTCAGCTTGCCGAGCTTTGGTCACCACAGCCACATCTTCAGTGAAGAGCAGTACGCGCTGCCGACCATCCAAAAATGACACCCAGTGGACTTGAGCTAGGCCATCATATGCAAACTGCCCACATTCATCCTGCAAGTCACAAAGGAAATTTCATCAGCGGCATTCACTTTCATTATACTACTCAGAAGACAATATTGACAGATAAGAAAAGTATGATAAAGTATTAAAGTATAATTAAACTGTGATAAATTTGCTGAGAAATCTTTTTAAAAAGATACTTTTTTTTGCCATTAATTCATTATTGAAGGTTAAGGCAAGGACTAATTTATAAAAACCTGAAGCTGCTAATGTAAACAGGTGTGAAGAACATGGAAACATAATTAACTGATGTAATCTAATAAATAACTTATGTAATGCAACAAATAAATGTTTAATTTTGTAATTAGATTTGAAAATGATTGCAAATCAAAAATTACTCTCGACTTAAAAAGGAGTGAATGCCAAAAACACAGAAGCTATTCATAGGCCAAAAAATTTAAGACATGAGTGCTGTTGCTTCACCTTGATGAGGTCAGCTTCCCCACTGTGGTCTTGACATGTCCAGCATAACTTCCGGATCCCTGCAGGGTCATCCCATGCAAATCTCTGGGCCTGTCCTGGCTTCAGCTCCCAAGATGCTTCACAGCCACTGTGCCAAATTACACCCACATACACAAGCACAGCCACACAAAGTAAAGGGAGAGTTAGAGGAGAGATAACTATTAGAGAGAAACATCAACATTTTATACAAACTTTAGTAAGAAATGTTTAATCTTTGTTCCACATTTATTTGCTACAGATACAGTGTGCAGAACTTGCCTTTGCCTGAAAGTGATAGAGACCCAGGGCGTGTGATTCACCAGCAGGGCAGGAGCTGCTCCATTATAATAATCAGTGAAGCTGATGACAGTGGAGTGATCCGAAATGTTTATGTCTACTATGATTCCCCCATACTCCGAGAAGGAAAAAAGGTCAAAAGTTCAGTATTTTTGGTTAATTGCAGTGGGAAGATGATTTTCATAACCCTTTATTAACCTTTTGGCAAAAAAGCACCAAACACTTTTGTA
This sequence comes from Hepsetus odoe, assembly GCA_017165825.1. Lineage (NCBI taxonomy): Eukaryota > Metazoa > Chordata > Actinopteri > Characiformes > Hepsetidae > Hepsetus > Hepsetus odoe. The sequence continues at coordinate 11,501,687 of CM029380.1, read as the reverse complement.
TGAATATGATTTAGTATGAATAATAATAAATTTATTGGAACGCAAATCTCAAATACAAATCAGAAAGTGTTGGGGAGTTATAGGAAATAAAAAAAAAATATTTGAAAATGCAGGGACTGAAAAATGTACTTCATTTTTACATCATTGCAGACCGTGTGAACCCAAGATAAATTATGTTTTTTCTAGTCAACTTCCTTTTATTTGTTAAAAATGATCCATTTCTGCATTTTAGACATACAACAAATTTCAATAAGAGTTTTTTGTATTTGTAAATAATTTACCATTTTGTAATGTTGCCATTCCTTATCACAACATTTAAAAGATGTTTTTACATTTGCAGCATTTAGCAGAAGCTCTTATCCAGAGCGACTTCCATGTCCTAATTACAGGGACAATCCCCCTGGAGCAATTCAGGGTTAAGGTTCTTGCTCAGGGACCCAGTGGTGGTAGTGCCAGAGGTGGGATTCAAACCTGGGACCTCTTGAGCCATAGGTCCATAGGCAAGTAACCTACCACTTGACCACCGCCACCCCTTTTTTTGCATCAAGAAAGATTTTTAGCTGTGTTTTTTTTTTTCTGCATTTCTTCTTGCACACATGAAAGTGAGACTCTTGTCATTGTGTAACATAGCACAGCACAAAGTGAGTTGCAGCAAAAATCAGCCTCTGCATTTTAACCCATACGCACATGCAGCAGGGGACAGCTATTGAATTGCCCGGGGAGCAGTGATGGGGATGGTATTTACCTCAAGGGTACCTCAGGACCAGGGATTCGAACCCACAACCTTCCGAATCTTGGGCCAACTCCCTAACAACTAGGCCACCACTGCCTATATTGTAAGGTGTGCAGATGGGCATGAGTGGACCTTACAGCAGGACATAATTTCAAAAGACAGCAAAGGAAACTATCTAATGATTTCACAGAAACAAAATCAGATTATTAGAATGGCCAGTCAATAACCTGACTTCCATCCTATTGAATATTGTGGAAGGAACTAAAGATCTTGGTTCTCCCCAAGATTCCTCATGATCTGATAGACAATCACTTTTAAAGAATTGGTCACAGTTGAGCACTGTAGTTAGCCACTGTGGTTAGTTTCTTCATACAGGAAGGCTACACCACTTAAATAGGGTTTTCAATATTCCCCCAGTTTCATTCCACATACCTTTATTTTTAGTAACGTGAATTCTTAATATTTTTGGGTTTAAAGTTAATACCAATATCCGGTATGGTAATATCATGTTAATAATTATAATAGTTTTAAAATGGAACAAATGCAGTGCTCATCATTCAATCCAAAATGTTTATAACTCTGAATCCTGTATAAAGGAAATGGGAGTATGAACATTCTCAGGGGAATACATGTGTGAACATTTAAGACAATTATTAGTATGCAGAGTTATTTTGCAACTAAATGAAAAATGAAAATTTTCCCATCTCATGTGTTTATTTCCATCTGCTAAAGTGAGAAAAAAAATTTTTTTTTTTTAAATCCAAATAAAAAAATTTACTAATAAACTTTTCTGACAAATAAATTATTGTGACCAATATATCTTCTTTTCAATAGCAGTCATAAGCCTTCCATTCATGGAGTCTATTCAACTTTTTGTTGCCTCCCAGACACTGTTCAGAGAGGTGTACTGTTCCCAGTTTCCTTCCCTGTAAATCGCCCATTTAAAAAGGGCTCACAAGTTCTCAGTAGGGTTTAGGTCAAGTGAGGAAGGGGGCCATGTCATTATTCTTTCATCTTTAAAGCTTTCACTGGCTAGCCACTCTCGGTTTGAAGAACGATCCGCTATGACAACCTTAAACAGAAGCAGATGAAAGAAGACGACTTGCTAGCCACTCAGTAGTGTACTTTGATGTAATAATATCTGAATAAAATGTGTTCCTCTAAAAAGATGCAGACTTTTTCCTGAACCAGTGCTTGAAAAAAGGGTATTCTAAAAACTTGCAGTAGGTATGGGAGGTGATTTTGAGTCCATCTTCAACCTGAAAACTAACATACTAGCTCATTTTAATAATACCAGCCCCCCACCTCAACCTTGCTGGCATCGGAGTCAAAGTGGAGCTCAGTGCCTGTTACTGGTCCAGCCACTGGCCCATTCATCTGATCCATCAAGAGTCACTCTCATCAGTCCACAAAATTTCAACTTGTATCTTGTTCAGTGGTGGTTTGGTTTCAGCCTTATATACCTTGGCTGTGTCTCTGAGCACTGAACACCTTGTACTTCTGGGCACTTCAGGTAGGTTGCAGTTCTGGAATATGACAGTACTGTAGGATCAGGGGTTCCTGTTAGCTTCATGTTTGATTCTTCTCAAATCTTTTTGAGGCAGTTACTTTGTGACATTTATTTCTTGCGACTCTGTTGACTATTTGCCACAAACTGTTTAATAGTTCTGTAACACCCCAATATCTTAGCAATTTCAAGAGTGCTCCATCCCCCTGAAAGAATAAAATTTTTGACTTGTCAGAGTCAGTTATATCTCTTTTATGGCCCATTTTGCCAGATGAACAAAGCTGCCTAATAATTATGCACACCTTGATATAGGGTGTTGATCCCTCATGACACAAATACACATAAACTGATGTGCCTAAACCCAATTTGCATGCTTTTAGATGTCAGAGCAACCTTAGGTGCAGCTTTCAGGTCAAATGCTTCCCCCTAAAGGCATGGGTTCGAATCCCACTTCTGACATACACCAAACTCTAGGGGCTATAGTGGCCTAGTGGTTATGGACAAAGCCCCAGGAAAGGAAGGTCATGGGTTTGAATGCCAAACCAGCAGGTTGCCCTGGGGTACCCTTGAGCCAGGTATAGTACTTCTCACTGCACCCCGGGTAATGGATATGGCTGCCCCCTCCTGCACTTGTGTGTATGGGTTGAAAGCAGAGGTTGCATTTCATTGTGGTTTGTGTGTGCTTTGCTGTGTTTCACAATGATAAAAAGTCATTTTCACCTTGACTCATTTTCCATGCATCTGTTGATAAATTGGAGGTCCTCAGTCCATCTTTGTTCCTCTAATAATTTGGCTTTGATGCTTTTTTTACCAAATCATGATTAGAATTATCGGTTGACATAACCTGTTTAAAATCACATTTTTTTTCCTTACCTCATTAACAGCCCTGAACTGCCCACCACCACCCCAATAATGCCAACTTTCTTTGAAATGTTTAACAGGACGGAAATGCAGAAAAAGGTGTATTAGCAAACGTAGTTGACCAGATAAAACATGAAATATCTTGTGCTTAACCTTACTGCAATTTTTCACCCTGTCCTTTCTTTTTCTGATTTGGGGTTCTAAAAATAAAGATTAGGAAATACATATTACATTTTACACCTATACTTACTTGCTCCATGCACAAAAGAGTTCCATTATCTTGCTTGTTGAAAAAGAAAGATCTGGAGGTAGACTCAGAGCCCACCACTCGCACACACAGCTTCCCTGTGGTAGATTCTGGCCACAGGGGTAAACACTGCAAGACACACGAACATACTTATAGACAGACATCAACATACTGAGTTATGAATCTGCTTTACAACCACACATTAAATGTAATTGAATTTAAGTGCACATGTGAAGAGAACTGCTAAACAGAATTAAAAGTGATATGACATGACTCTACATATTAATATTCTAATACAATAATTGTAATATATTGCAAATAGTTGTGATGGGCTGTACCTCCGTGGAGGAAATGTAGTGCCATTTGCCACCAACGTTGCCATAGCCAATACCATTTTGGACCTCCCCCACCTCCAGCTCGAAGGAGGATTTATTCACCAGAGTGTAGAAAGGACTCATGGTCACAATACGGGTCAGGTTAAAACTGCTCATTTGGATACTTACACCAACCTAAAACAACCAAGAAGGACCCACACTTAAAATTACATGCCATCACTCTTAGCTATGACGTTAACATTTGCCCTAAGGGAAAACTTTAACTTTCAAATTAGTTATTTGAAAAAGCGGTCATTACCAAGTAATCTCTTGGTCCATTTGATGTGTATGTATTTCTCATTTACAGGAAAGTGCAACTAATAATTAAGTAAAAACAATGGCAAAATGTTATCTTTATGCTCTTAATGTTTTCACTAAATTGTTCAATGTTCTCACCAGAAAATCCATGTGTTTGTCTGGGCAGCGAACACACCCATAGCTGCCCACAGTGTCAAGGGAGAAGCCATCAGACCAAGAGCTGGTGGACACACAAAGCTGCAGCTGTTTGGGGAGGAGAAATGTGTTATCATTACAAACAAATAATTGTAAATGTTTACACTTGGTGTACAGCATCCTACCAGAAATACTAATACAGTATCATGCTTCATCCATTAAATTATCCTATGTGTAACCTTTACAATTAATTTGGTCCGCGTTTTTTTTTTAAGAGACCCACTAAAATTATGTTTCAAATTAAATGAGGTTTTAATAAAGCTTATTTTAAAAATATGGTAAAAATACTGATTATGGCCTAAGTCTAAAACAAATATCCTTAATGTCCCTGTTCACTCACTTTGTTCTTGCTGAAAATATTCTTTTTCTTGAAGGAGAAGAGGATTACATCTCGGAAGTCTGACGGGTGCTTGACGTAGATGTCTTCTGCCCTGTATTGCAGTACACGGGATGTCTTGTTTATTATCCAGTATGGACTGAAAATGGAGAGGACCAGTCTGCCAGCCACGCGGCACACATGCAAACACACATCCACAGTGAGCTGTTCACTGGTGTCGCTTGTGAAACAGACAGGGAAGAATTCTGGCATGTCTGGACTGATCTTTATGTGGCCGTTCCAATTTCGGCCCTGGTACTTCACCAGTACCAGCTCCATGATCTCTCCACTGATGGAAGCATTCAAAACATCCGCTGTGCTGCCCTCCTGCAGCTCATAGAACTCGGCTGAACCCTAAGAGGCATAAAAAAGAAGTCATGGGAAATAAAAAGTACAAAATACACATTTTACCAGATGGATGGTGGACACTTGACTGACAAAATGGTACAGCAGTGTTGTACATTTACTGGGCAAATTATAAGACAAAACTGTCTTCTGATTTAATTAGATGCTCGGTTGTTGTCCTGTCATCAATTTCTGACCATAGATCAAATGTTTTTAATTTCCTGACTGGTGGACCAGTGTCCAGCAGAGTTTAGTTGCATCCCTGCTCAAATACACTTCATTCCACTTGTTTGTTATCTGGCTTAGTGGTTTTAGCAGGGAAATCAAACTGTGCTGGACAATGGCCCAGCATGGATGGAAATGAAGAAAGATGCAACAAATGCTAGCATGCTGGAATCACTGTTATTCATAAAATGGTTCACAAGCAAACCAATATATGACCAGCAGAACTTCTACATGTTTTGAACATGCAATAAAATAAGACACAGATAGGCTCAATTCTGTTAACAGATGAATTACATGAACCATAAAATAAGCCATAAGTGTGTGTCTCAGTCCTAATGCTTATAGGATAATGATATTCTTGCCGTGGTTTGGTTATTCTTGCTGTAGATTTAGTAAGTCTCCATTCCATGTAATTAGCTTGTAAAGCTCTTCTGGATAAAATAATAAAATTGCTAAGGCATGGCTAAGGAAGCAGAGGTTTAACATGGTTGAACTACAGTGTGAAAGAAAGCAGCTCAGTAATCATAATGCTACATGACACTGCAATGTCATCAATCAATAGAAATTGTTGAAAAGCACACCATTACGGAACGATCACGTGAAATAAATGGCCAGTAGGTGTTACAAAAGTAGGCATAACTGATCATATATACAGATATCAGTTTAGCAAATGCACTATATCTTCAATGAGTGAAAAAAGTGGTTCCAGAATAAATTTTTTTATTTAGCATTTTATTGCATTATAAAATTCCCAAATGTTCATACAAAAGGAAAAGCATGTACCTCCAGCAGGTAGCGGATAGAGTAGGGCAGCAGATTTCGGACAGTAACCACCGGGTGCAGGTGGATAACAAAAGCAGGATCCCAGTCCTCTTCACCCTGGCTAGCGATGTAGCACAGGTCATCTGGCACAGCCAGTGTGTTGACCACCAGTGGCAAGAAGTTGCTTTCTTTGGCTGGACACTGAAGCACAGAACGCACTTCTGAACTCACATGAACCTGCTCCTTCCATGCTATGCATGTAGTCGACTCACGATACTGACCCTCCAAAGGTCCGATGGGTAGCAAGAACAACTGACATCTGAAGGAGAACAGACGGTATAATCAATAACTGCATTTAATGCTATGGGTCCATAGCTGCAGACTGAAACTTTGGTGAACAGTTAATTTATTGTGGTTCATGAGCAGTTTAATGCACCATAAAAAGACTTAAACTTTGAAATGATGCTAGATCTTTACCTGTATGAGTCCAGTGTGACATGAGACTCTTTCTCAGGCTCAGCGATCCCAATATTCAAGAGCCCTCCCAGCTCAGGGGAGTATTTCAGAATTGCAAAAGGTACTGAGAAATGATTCTTAATCTGCAAAAGATGGATGGAAACCTTTATAAAACTTTATTTTTAATGCAGACAAATTTTCAGCTGTAAAGGTATTTGATGACCCCTGCATAGTATGAACAAATTTACAGAAATTAACGTATATACATACACACTGATGTGCCACTTTATTGGAGATCATTACTTAGAATCTACACTAATTATCAGCTCCACCTATAAGCACACTAACTATGTATGCATGTGTGCTGTACAGAGAACATCTGCTTGAGTTAATACCCGAAGGTCACTCCTGAGCTGACAATAATTTGCCAAAAAAAAAAAAATCAATAAAATGGATGAGTGTACAAGATAGATACAGAATATACAACAAATACCTCAAAGTGTAAAAATGTCTCATAGTACACTTAAAAGAATCTTTTTTTTTTTTTTGTTTAACAACTGAAATGTTATATTAAATCACGACCATTTATCTTTACATATTTCTAAGAAACCCTTTAGGGTTTGGAAATTGCCAGCCTAATTATTGTTGTCCGCTATCCTTTCCACATAGCAGACAAAGACTAGCTGTTAATCATTGCAGTTGAACCTAATGGACTCACCTGTAATGGGGATCTCACAGTGATAACTTTGTTGCCCTCTGAGGCATTGATTTGTAGCAGAACAGACACAGAATCTTTAACAAGGGGTTTCCGTACGTTATATAGCCTGCGGCCTGGCTTATCCACAGGGATGTTAGAAATTTCACTGTAGCCTGAGGGCACTGCAAAAAACACAGCAAAAACACTTGCAATATAATCTTTCAAAAAAATTATACTCCAACTAGAACAATGCAAAATATTTTTTTGGGTCTTGGAAATGTATACATTTATTTTGGGTGGTATAGATTTTCCAAAAAGTTATTAACACACCATATACCAAATGATTTAAAAAAATCCTAAACATTTTAGAAGCAGAAGAAGCAGCAAACAATAAACAAAAAATATTAAGCATGATCATCAGAAGGTCAATAATAATGAGACAAACAAAAAAATTGATAGGTTAGATACAAGCTAAAAGCAGGCACTTATTTCACTTCTAAGCTTAAATCAAAAGACACAAAACAAAATTCTCATGAGGCCATAAATACTGATTAACCCACTCCTTGTTAACTATAAATTATTTATTGCTTATTATCTCCAGTCTTCCATCTGACAAGCCAAGATCACTTCCACACAATTTTATTTGTATCCACAGACCTATGCTAAGGTTGAAAAGGCAGCTCTCCTGTCTCTGCAAGGCAGACAGTTTTCCTTTTGCTGAAGACTCAAAGACTGAATATTCCAAATCCACACTTTCATCCACTCCCACATCATGCACTTTGCCTCTGGAGGCTGAATCAGCATTACGCAGGTTAGCACTGTGCTGGACAATTAGAGGGACTCCCAAGGCATTCCGGATCGTGAACGGTGCTTTCTCTTTCAGGGAGTGATCAAACGTAGAAGCAGTGCCCTCTGAAAAAGCCTATCAAGTAAAAATCAAATGAAGACATTAAAACTCCAGCAACACAAAAGTACTAATTCATGTTTATTTAAAATAAGATGCAAGGCATTAGCTGTATTATGATCCTTAAGGGAAATCTCTAAATAACTCCTTGCATTAGAATCTAGTAACACAAACTATTTTTCAGAAAAATCAGTTTACTTACAGTATGCTGTATAATCTGTATATAATTTTAATTAATGTGAAATTATAAAATAGGCTTAATGTATTATCCAGAAAAGACCTGTGCAAGGTTGTGGAAGACGTTCAGGCAGCACTTAGATAATGTAATGTTCATGGTGTCTTTGGAACAGATGTTGATGGCTGTGCAAGGGTCTGGCAGAACTACAAAATCATCACCAGGAACAGGGCTCTTATCACGGACAGGGTTATTCTTAATCTATACACAAAACACAGAAATTAAATCAGCCTATCAACATACAGGCTTAGAATTTAAAAGATTTCAGAAAAGATATACATGCCCAAATAATACATTATTACATTAGTGCTACTACTTTCAATACTGCAGTGTTTTCTCTGCTCCAACACATTCTTTTCACATTCAGTTTTTAAATGGGGATCCAAAATGTGCCAAGCAGAGATACAACAGGGCAAACTCACTAAATAAAAAAAAACAAAGTAGACTTTTTCGACAAATAGGTTTAGTTAGAGACTTTGTGAGAGTGGTAAAAAAAAAAAAAAAAAAAAACGAACTAGCATCACTTGAAGCAAACATGACAAAGGTTTGTTTGATGGTCCACTAAGATAGCTTTTTAAAAAATTTTTTATTTTATTATACACGCCATTCACAAAAACAGATATTTCTCTATTTTTACATAGATAGGATTAATCTTTCCTACTTTCCTTTCAACTAAGCCGAAAAACTCATTTTAAGACGAAACTCAAGCTCAAAATCTATTTCAAGCCTGAAGCCAAATTTACGCCAGTGCTTTTCATACAGAAAAGATGCAATCAGTAAAGCAGTGGAATTTACACATTAAGTATTTTTAATCATTTTCAAATCACTCTGAGAACTCAGGTAAAAGATAGAAGAGGACAGAAACAAATTCCTTGAGTTGTAGGAATAATTTCTAAACAGCAAAAAGACCCTGAACCTAAAAGGAGCATGCACGGGATCCTCCTTATTCACAAAAAAAAAAAAAAAAAAAAAAAAAAAAAAAAAAAAAAAAAAAAAAAAAAAAAAAAGTTAGTTGCTTTATTTAAGCACTCAAGCTGTATGAGTGATTACAAAGATTTCTGTGTGGATTGCATGTAGGAGCCTATTTTTGTTTTTACTTGTGAAAGTGTTGCTTGTTGATTGACCATTTATGCTCTGCCACAATCAAGCTGTCTTGACAGAAACTACACCCTTAAAGTTAACTGTACAATAAGACAAAATTAAATATCAATATATTTAATATATATCAACATTCACCAGATTATTTTTGATAGCTTTGTCTCATACACCCACAAAGACACACACACACACACACACACAGTTGTTACAAGGAAGTGTGGGTGAAGGAGGAAAGAAAAATCTGATTTAAAAAAAAAAAAAAAAAAAAAAAATCCATACACACCTCAACAGTGAGGTTCCATCGGCGCTTGCCATTGTCCACTCTCTCAATAAAGGGTTCCCAAACAGCATGCGTCTCATTAAAATAGTTCACCTGAAATAAAACACACTCCCACTACAGTGATCCCTCTCAAATTAAAACACAGTTTACACATCCATCCACAGACACGGACACACAAACCTCCAGTGTCATATCTGCAGAGACATTGAGCAGGGATGACCAGTTCCGTGCACAGCCAGTGAAGGATGACTCAGCTAGGAGTAAGGGAATAGTGCGATGACCTTGGCCGGACTCCAAAGTGACTTGTACCACCTTGACCTCGACTTTGAAACTCTCGCCTTCTTTACTGTGGTCTATGCCCCGGAAGTTCTCAGTCACTTCTGATGCGGTCTCAACACCCAGGAACCAGTAGTTGCAGGAGTAGATGTTCTTTACTGCCCACAACATGCTCAGCTCTTCTGGCTTTTGACTGGATGGAACCTCCTTGGGCTTAGGGGCCATGGCTGCTGTGATGGTCCGAAGAGTGTTGAGGATGATTGGAGATATCTGAGAATTTAAGGGAAATTAGTAAAAAAAAAATGAAGACACAAAGTGCATAGTACCTGAATTGAGATGCAGTGTATTATTTATCTTTAATTACATACTATGCACTTCATCAAAATAAAGTTAATTTGGCATTTTAGCTTAGGAAGGGTCATGCAATGATTAACATGGATAGCACAATTGCAGCTTCCCTGAAAAGAAAGAAAAAAAATGCATGTACACAACTGCAACTATAAAACAGATATTAATCTCAAAATAAGCAGTTCTTGAATTTTTTTTGAGTTTCATGACGGTCCCATAAATGAACGTGAAAGTGACTATTCTTGTCCTTGTGAAACACAGCACAACTCAGTGAACCACAAATAAATTACACCTCTGAATTTTACCCATACACACAAACACGTTCAGCAGGGGGCAGCTATTCAAAGCGCCTGGGAAGCAGTGACAGGGACGGTACCTTGCTTAAGGGTACCTCAGAGCAACCTACTGGTCTGGGATTCAAACCCATGACCTTCTGATCCTGGGGCCAACTCTATAATCTATACTTCACTATCTTGAAACTATGATACTAGATGGTAGGATAGTACCTAACCAATTTTAGCAGTTACTTAGTGAGGTTAGTCTGTCAAGAATCTTTTGCTAAATTTACTATGGTTTTACATTTGGGGCAGCGGTGGCCTAGTGGTTAGGGAGTTGGCCACAGGATCGGAAGATTGTGGGTTCAAACCCCTTACCAAAAGGTTGCCCTGAGGTACCCTTGAGCAAGGTGCCGTCCCCATCACTGCTCCCTGGGCGCTTTCACCCTGCTGCACAGTGTTTGAGTGCATGGCTTAAATGCAGAGGTCCAATTTCGTTGTGGTTCACTGTGCTGTGACCTCGCAATGACAAGGGTTGTCACTTTCACTTTCCACATTCTGAAAGAACCCTGAACCATAGCATGCTTGGGCTCTGTTAAAAGCAGTACCAAAACTCAATACAGATTCTGCTCTTATAAGTTTGAATACTCTTGGCCACTCACTTTTACAATGACTTCCTCCACAGTCACAGAGCCAGTAAGAGAGGAATTGACTGGCATTTTAGTTGCCAAAAGAACAGAACATGGTTTCAGTACCTGGTGCAAAAACAAATACTTTAAATGCAATACAACAGTATTAATAATAGGCTATTTACTAGGGAAAAAAAAAAATCTTGATTTACATGTGTCTTATACAACAATGTACAATTGGTCAGTGCCCTAAAATGTTTACAAACATGTTGGTAGACTTTTTCACTTTTAAAAACAGGAGCTGTACACGTACAGTAGTAACAGCCTTGTTTTCCTTGTTCCTGATGAACGGGCAGGCGAGAACTTTGAGAGCCCTCACATTGGCCTTAATGTCCTGAGCTCCCTCCTCACAGAGCAAGCTGAAATCACACTGGAAAGAAGCCACCAGAGCAGGTGCATCTGCAGTCATCAAGTCTGCCACAAACACCACTTCTGGGTCCACTACAACTGCACGCAGCTTGGTCCTCTGAGAAGGAACTACAAATACCATATATTAGATTTTAATTAGAAAACAAATAAATGAATAAATAACAATAATTAAATTCAAATGTGTTATTATTAACATCTGTGCATTGACTTGGTTTGCAAGTGTATTTCTAAGTGTAAGTCAACAAGTTTTCTGTTTCTGAGAAGTTCTATATGATTGTTGCCAATGAAGATTGCAATATCGATAATGTTAATAATACTCATTCACTTCAAGGGACATTTTCTAAAGAGAAGGATTTAAATTCAACATATTCTACTGATACCTCTGGTTCCACCTTGGTTCTTCAGCTCTGAGATTTGTTTTAGAGGTAGCTGGCTCAATTTGTCTGATGCTACAACAGGGGTCTTTGGCAGTGCCTGGAGGAAAAACTCTGCAACAGCCATGAGAAACTCAATGCTGGCACACAAGTACAGCTTCTGGAGCACCGCTACTACTGAGCACTCATCTCCATTCTGTGAATACGTCACATCAATCATGGCATCAGAACTCTCCTCATCACGCCTCCCCAGCATCCTGCAGCCAATCAAACAGAGATGCACAAGAAATTTGTGCTCCTCATGTCAGTGTTCATGTCATCTCTATCTTAATTATTTTGCACACATTCTAGCAAATATATCATTTGCTGAGTACATTTCAAATGCAGCTTCTCCCAAAGACTTTGTATGCAGACTAAGAGACAAGAATGAGCCTAATACAGTAAACACTTTATTGTTTTATACATTTGTAAATAGCCCAAGTGCTTTCATTTACACTGTAGACTGAAATGTCAGGAGCTTATTACATCTAAAGCCCAAAGCCAAATGTATTTATGCCCATTTTGCATTGTAGCATATGATAAATGAATGAATATATTCCTAGAAAGCATCTGTTCTTCTCCTTTTGGCTGCTCCCATTAGGGGTTGCTACAGTAGATCATCCGTCTCCATTGCTTCTAAGCAACCCAAAGTTGACCCCAAGTGTATCCATCCATCCATCCATCCATCCATCTACACACACTTTTCCATCTTCAGAGATAACATTGCATTTATAGTGTGTAATGATTGTTTATTTTTATCAATTTACAAAATGCAAAGTGAGTGAACAAAAATCTAAATCAATATTTGGTGTTACTACCTTTTGCCTTCAAACCAGCATCGATTCTTATAGGTACACTTGCACAAAGTCAGGGATTTTGTAGGATTATAGTCAGGTGTATGATCAACCAATTTTACCAAACAGGTGCTAATGATCATCAATGTCACACGTAGTTTGAAACACAGTCATGTTTGGAAGAACCTACCAGCCAAGTTCCTTCAAAAACTGTGTGCAAGTGTACCTAGAAGAATTGATGCTGTTTTGAAGGTAAAGGGTGGTCATACCAAATATTGATTTGATTTAGATTTCTCTTTTGTTCATTCACTGCATTTTGTTGATTGATGAAAATAAATGATTAACACTTCCATTTCTGAAAGCATTCTTTGTTTACAGCATTTTATCACACCTGCTTAAAACTTTTGCACAGTACTGCATATAAAGTTATAGATATGTATGTATATACGCACCTAGATGTGACTCTCTCTAAGCCACTCCTCCTGTCATCTAAGGTGCAGGCTGTGAGGATGGTGGAAATTTCCAGATTGCCATTATTGAACATCTTACCAAAAGCCTTAATCTTACACAATTTAAACTCCCCCAGACAGAAGCTCTCTTGATGCACAGCAGGCTACAGGAGAAAGGCAGAGAGAGAACATGCGCAAAATGAGAGATTACTGTCACAGCACAACATCTGCATGCCAAAAAGATACTATGAGTTAGAAAACTCACCTGTGTAGGATCAATGTTATAAAGTACTAGACCCAGTGACTCAACATTGAAACTGAACTTCACACTCTCTACCAGTTCATCCTCTTTGAAATGGCTCTCAGGCTGCTTTTCTACGGTATTCTCGGAGCCTGTGCAAAGACAACAAGAAGGCAAGAAGACAATGTAGGGTCTCTCACAAGCCAATTCTTAAAAACAAAAAGCAGCCTCTGCACACAATTAAATGGGATATTTCAGTGTTTTCCTGTGCAATTTCTTTCTGTACATCTGCATCCTGGTGTGAATAAGGCATTTATTATAAAAGTTTTATGAAAAAAGTTTTTTGTTCTATTGCAAAGTATGCTTTTGCATGGTGGTAACTCATTGCATGCTAAAGATATAGCAGATTAGAGAAGATCAGATAAGATTGAAATTTGCTCAAATACTACTTTAATAATACAAGGATTTACTTCACTGCAAATAACCATGTATATCTTACCAGTTTGTGTGCGAGATCTAGCAGGTGTAATTGTTGGTTTGTCTGCTATATCAGGATTGATGTGTTGCTGAATGCTGGCAGCTTCTCCAATGTTCTCCATCAAAATCTTCAACAACACAGTAAGGTCATCTTGACTCAGAGCAACCTGCAACACAAAAAGAGATAATTTAGAATAACTCTGGCTCAGTCAGAGTTGGCCACAGGAAGATTGTGGGTTCGAACCCCTTACCAGTAGGTTACCCCAAGGTACCCATGAGCAAGGTAGTGTCCCCATCACTGCTCCATGGGCGCTTTCATTGCTGCCCCCTGCTGCACAGTGTGTGCATGGGTTAAACGCAGAGGTCCCGGGGCAGCAGTGGCCTAGTGGTTAGGGAGTTGGCCCCGGATTGGAAGATTGTGGGTTCAATTCCCTCACCAGTAGGTTGCCCTGAGGTACCCTTGAGCAAGGTACCATCCCTGTCACTGCTCCCCGGGTGCTTTCAATAGCTGCCCCCTATTGCACATGTGCATGGATTAAATGCTGAGGTTGAATTTCGTTATGCTGTGCTGTGCTGCGTTTCACAATGACAAGGGTTGTCACTTTCACTTTCATCTAATTAAATCTGTTAAACATCAATGCTATAGGATAAAAATATAGCTTTTGATTTAGATCTGTACATGATTAATCTATTAGTGCTCTGTCCACAAATTCATTCTTTAAAAGTAGCTATAACAAGGAATAATGGAATGTCACTCTGCATTTAACCCATCACACCTAAATGCAGCGGTCCACAGCCATTTCCAGCACCTGGGGAGCTGTGATGGGAATGGTACTCTGCTTAAGGGTACTATTAAAAGATTAAAACATAACAATATGTTGCCTCAATTTACAATGGTTTCAAAAAGAATTCAAAAGAAAAAGACAATTATAATGTTTTCTGAAAAAATTGCTATTTGTTTCAGAAAATAACACTGATAGACACTTTGCAAAACAGCAGTAGCTGACTTTCATTTTTACTCACAATGAAAAAGAATGAATGTTTCAAGGGAATAAATAAATAAATAAATGTCTGTCATAGAATAGTTCAACAAAATAAAATGCAACTTGGTTTGACATTTTGTTTCCCAACTCAATAAATTAATGATGGCACTATATTTCTATAGTCAGGCCTGCCATTGTCATTTTTCTCAACATTCTGTAAAGGTCATTGCAGTTTGTAAGCTGAAAATAGGCAGGCAATTTGCTATATAGAATTTTATAATGGATTGATGGAGAAAAAAAAAAAAAAGGACTCACTTGCATGGGCTTTAGGTCTCCATCTACCTCCACAGCAGCCATTTTCTTGTACCAGGCAGCGGCCAGATTCCGTTTAACTGACAGCACCAGATTAACGGGTTGCAGGAGCTCAGAGCTTGGCTGATTTGAATCTTTTTTGATGAAGATTCTATGTGGATATTATATCAGTGATATATTAGAAGGTACTGAGAGACAATTAACCAATTGTGATGGAAATTTTAAAATGGCTCTTACCTAGACAGCTTAAGTTGAGTAAGCTCTACATCCATGTTATCTATAATAGCAGGCAGTGGGCAGTCCTCTACTGGAAGCAGAGAGAAACTGTTGCTCACCGTGATGAGACCCAGGTCAGCCTCTACAGCATTGTGAGATGTTGAGGACTGAGGGATGATGATAAGTGGAGCCTTCAGCTTGATATCCATGGAGAGTCGGAAAGTCTTCTGAGCAAAGTCTCTTACACTTGAGGCAGCTTTGACTGCTGCCTGTGCTGTAGCCACACTTAAAGCTTCTTTAGTTGTCTGGAAGTTATTACTAAAATTCTAATGTCAAAAACAAGAAGAAACATATTTTAATATTTGAATTTCTACATATGTTTGCAATTTGCCCTTATTATAAGTTATAATAATGAGGTACAGTACTGTGCACAAGTTTTAGGCAGGTGTGATAAAATGCTGTAAATAAAGAATGCTTTCAAAAATGGAAGTGTTAATCATTTATTTTCATCAATCAACAAAATGCAGTGAATGAACCAAAGAGAAATCTAAATCAAACCAATATTTGGTGTGACCACTCTTTGCCTTCAAAACAGCATCAATTCTTCTAGGTACACTTGCACACGGTTTTTGAAGGAACTCTGCTGGTAGGCTGTTCCAAACATGACTTTTTTTTTTTCAACCTACGTGTGACATTGATGATCATTAGCACCTGTTTGGTAAAATTGGTTGATCACACACCTGACTATAATCCTACAAAATCCCTGACTTTGTGCAAGAGTACCTATAAGAATTGATGCTGGTTTGAAGGCAAAAGGTAGTAACACCAAATATTGATTTGATTTAGATTTTTCTTTTGTTCGCTCACTTTGCATTTTGTAAATTGATCAAAATAAACAATCATTATTTATATTTTTGAAAGCATTCTTTGTTTACAGCATTTTTTCACACCTGCCTAAAACTTGTGCACAGTACTGTATAAGTACTTTTTCTTGTAAGCAAGAAAAAGTGGCAGGGAAAGAGGCAGACATTTTTTGTTAGTAATAATGTAGTAATAAATATAGTAATTTCTTGGATAATTTGTGATAGTTCAACAAAATTATAAATCTCAAAGTCTAAATTGTGTGACCTTAGGTTTCCAGTCTGCAGTTTTATGTTAAGATTTTATTCATTTTTTAAATCAACTGAATGATCAGTTATGGAATGAGATATTATCCTGCCAGCATGCAATAAATATATATCAAATCTTTAGTGCATTCATCAACAAATTTTTTTTTTAAATGTAGGTATATCTTAAAAGAGCAACAATGGTTTATCAGTAGCATTTAAACAACAAAAATGCTTAAAAAGTATAAATAAAGTCATGCATTAAGTTTTTAAGCTTACACTTACCAGCAATGACATGACAAATTTGTGCAGATAGACCACCTGAATGCATCCTACATTCAACTTCACCTTGCCATCTACCTTCGAGGTATCTGTGTATCCAACACCTTCGGTGGCTTTGGGTGTTAGACTCATGCTGAAGTTGAAGACCTCATCGCCAACAATAGAGATGGCCTAGAAGGGGGGGGGGGGGGAGAACACAAACATGAGTTCAACAAAGAAGCACAAAACACATTTTGCAAAAAAGAAGATATCTGTATGAAGAGACGTTTGAGTAGTACAGGTATACTTGCCTTCTTGTGAATCGTTTTTGGATCTACATTCATGACAACAAAATCTCGCAGACTGGTGAGCATGTGTGTTTGGGTCCCCTGCATTAACAGAGAACCATGCAGACCTAAAGAGTGGGAGAGAGAAGGGTTTTAATATAGACTGGCATACATATGCACT
The DNA here is from genome assembly GCA_017165825.1 of Hepsetus odoe. NCBI lineage: Eukaryota > Metazoa > Chordata > Actinopteri > Characiformes > Hepsetidae > Hepsetus > Hepsetus odoe. Next base: position 11,484,457 of record CM029380.1, on the reverse strand, counting down.
ATAAAAAGGTTAACTGATGCAGGAGGGTTTATATCAAGCTGAACCTTGAATTTTTATCTCAGCCATGTTGCATCTCTGGTCACACACCAGCACATTGAAAGACCCCAATTGCATATCTATATTCAAATCAATAATGCCATCAGATGGGGAGCTCACCACAGCTGGAAAAGAAACAAACATACATACTTAAAAGTCACAACATTTATGTCCTCTCTAAAAAAACTACATTAAGATAATTGTTACAGTGACATTAATAAATATACATTGCCAATTTATTACTCACACCTACACTATGTTCCTACATTTACTGCATTTAGCAGATGCTCTCATCCAGAGCGACTTCCATGTCCTAACTACAGGGACAGTCCCCCTGGAGCAGCTCTGGGTTAACCCAGTAATGGCAGGAGCCAACAAATATGGAGCCACCATAGGACCAGCATTGACCACATATTTGGACGGTGGACTATTCTCTGTAGCAGTCACATATTATATATACAGTACTGTTTAAAAGTTTTAGGCAGGTGTGAAAAAATTCTGTAAACAAAGAATGCTTTCAGAAATATAAATAATGGTTGTTTATTTTTATCAATTTACAAAATGCAAAGTGAGCGAACAAAAGAAAAATCTAAATCAAATCAATATTTGGTGTTACTACCTTTTGGTACCTTCAAACCAGCATCAATTCTTATAGGTACACTTGCACAAAGTCAGGGATTTTGTAGGATTATAGTCAGGTGTGTGATCAACCAATTTTACCAAACAGGTGCTAATGATCATCAATGTCACACGTAGGTTGGAACAACCTACCAGCAGAGTTCCTTCAAAAACCGTGTGCAAGTGTACCTAGAAGAATTGATGCTGTTTTGAAGGCAAAGGGTGGTCACACCAAATATTGATTTGATTTAGATTTCTCTTTTGTTCATTCATTTTTGTTGATTGATGAAAATAAACGATTAAAACTTACATTTCTGAAAGCATTCTTTGTTTACAGCATTTTATCACACCTGCCTAAAAACATTTGCACAGTACTGTACATATGCATATTAGGGTGTGTGTAAAGAAGGGCATGTGTATCACATAATGTATACATTCATACTTGATTTGGCTGAACTACATTTTGTCTCTTCATTCTTCTTGTTTTCTTTCTCAGATGGAGGCAGGGTGCCTGAGGACAGGGCAGCAGACAGGAAGTTCATTGTAGACAGCAAAGCCTCAGTATGAAGCATCAGGTCCAAAGAGGAGAACTTGACCTATACAAACATGCCATGTCAGTACAAACATAGAGGGACTCAATGACATTAAATTATATAAATGATTGAATACTTACATCAAGCCTCTGTTCTGTATTGCTGAAAATCGTAGTAAAATTAGGTCCATCCCGGTCAGCCTGTATGACAAACCATATTTTAAACACTAGAGGCTCTGGACAGTGGTACAACAGAAACATGACAGTGATGCTTTATTGCAAATGTGTAACAATTATTAAAAACACACACAAAAAGAAACACCTGAATAAACTTTAAAAAATGGAATTCTAATGCTCTTATATAATGTGTTTAATAGTCTTTAAACACAAGGACATTTTGCATTTATAATCATATTCAAAAAGTGAACCCATTTGAAATATACCTCTTTATAATGGTATAGCTTCTTTCAAACCATCTGAGTGACCGGATTTTCTAAGAATCAGTATTCAATGTCTATTACCTCTGAATGAATTAAGGGTGGTGGTCTAGAAAAAACAGGCATTCTGATTTTGGCCTAAACACTATAGTAAAACATAGGAAACCTGTAGGAAACCAACTGAAAAGCATGTTTATAACAGAAAATTCTGCTTTTTTTATTTTTACTTTTTTTTTTTTTTTAATAAAGGTTTTTTTTTTTTTTTTTTTTATTACTAGGGTTAGTTTAATTTTAAGCATATGATAAACATTCTTCTTTTTCTTTCGGCTGCTCCCGTTTAGGGGTCGCCACAGCGGATCAACTGTCTCCATTTCTTCCTGTCTTTTGCATCTTCCTGCTTCAAACCGACCACCTGCATGTCCTCTCTCACCACATCCATAAACCTCCTCTTTGGTCTTCCTCTTCTCCTCTTTCCTGGCAGCTCCATCTTCAACATTCTCCTTCCAATATAATCCTCATCTCTCCTCTGCACATGTCCAAACCAACGCAACCTTGCTTCTCTAACCTTGTCTCCAAGACGTCTAACCTGAGCTGTCCCTCTAATATACTCATTTCTAATCCTGTCCATCCTCGTCACACCCAACGAAAATCTCAGCATCTTTAATTCTGACACCTCCAGCTCCGCCTCCTGCCTTTTCGTCAGTGCCACCGTCTCCAACCCATACAACATAGCTGGTCTCACTACTGTCCTGTAAACCTTCCCTTTTACTCTAGCTGGTACGCGTCTGTTACAAATCACTCCAGCCACTCTTCTCCACCCATTCCAACCAGCCTGCACTCTCTTCTTCACCTCTCTTCCACACTCACCATTACACTGAACTGTTGATCCCAAGTATTTAAACTCCTCCACCTTTGTTACCCCCACTCCCTGCATCCTAACCACGCCACTTTCCTCCCTTTCATTCACACTCATGCTCTGGAGAGGAGAGGAATGAAAGTGAGTAGGGCAAAGACAGAATACATATCTCCATCTCTCCAGGTTCTCCTCAAGCTGCTCCCTACTCTCACTACAGATCACAATATCATCAGCGTTCACGGAGACTCCTGTCTAACCTCGTCCGTCAACCTGTCCGTCAACCTATTGCAAACAAGAATGGGCTCAGTGCTGATCCTTGATGTAATCCAACATATACCTTAAATGCATCCGTCACTCCCACTGCAGATCTCACCACTGTTACACTGCCATCATACATATCCTGAACTACTCTCACATACTTCTCTGTAACACCAGACTTCCTCATACAAAACCACAACTCCTCTCTAGGCACCCTGTCATATGCTTTCTCCAAATCCACAAAGGCACAAAGCAGCTCCTTCTGACCTTCTCTGTACTTCTCCATCAACACCCTCAGAGCAAACATTGCATCTGTGGTGCACTTTCTCGGCATAAAACCATACTGCTGTTCACTGATCCTCACCTCTTTTCTTAACCGAGCTTCCACTACTCTTTCGCATAACTTCATGGTGTGGCTGATCAAATTTATCCCTCTATAGTTACTACAGCTCTGTGCATCACCCTTATTCTTGAAGATTGGTACCAGTACACTTCGTCTCCACTCCTCAGGCATCTTCTCACTTGCCAAGATTGTGTTAAACAATCTGGTCAGAAACTCAACTGCCATCTCCCCTAAACATCTCCATGTTTCACTGGTATGTCATCCGATCCAACAGCCTTTCCATTCTTCATCCTCTTCATCGCTGCCCTTACTTCCATCTTGTTTATTTGCTGCACTTCCTGGTTAACTCTTCTCACATCATCCAGTCTTCTCTCTCTCTCTCTCTCTCTCTCTCATTTTCTTCATTCATCAGCTCCTTAAAGTATTCCTTCCATCTGCTCAACACGCTCTGTTCACCTGTGAGTACGTTACCATTTCTATCTTTAATCGCCCTGACCTGTAGCACATCTTTCCCAGATCTGTCTCTCTGTCTAGCCAATCGGTAAAGGTCCTTTTCTCCCTCTTTACTGTCCAACCTCTCATACAATTCACCAAACACCTTATCTTTGGCCTTCACCACTGCTTTCTTCGCCCTGCGGTTCATCTCCTTGTACACCTGACTACTTTCTTCATCTCTCTGACTGTCCCATGTCTTCTTTGCCTCCCTCTTCTTTTGAATACACTCCTGGACTTCTTGGTTCCACCACCAGGTTTCCTTATCCTCTTTCTTCCTTCCAGATGTCACACCAAGTACATTTCTAGCCATCTGCCTTATCACTTCTGCAGTAGTTTCCCAGCAATCTGGTAGCTCTTCAACACCTCCCAGTGCCCATGTTAACTCCTGCCTGAATTCCACCTTACATTCCTCCTCCTTCAGCTTCCACCACTTGATCCTCGACTCTGCCCTCACTTTCCTCCTCTTCTTGACCTCCAAGGTCATCCTACAGACCACCATCCTATGCTGTTTAGCTACACTCTCGCCTGTCACTACTTTGCAGTCTCTGATCTCTTTCAAACTGACCCTCCTGCAAAGAATATAATCCACCTGTGAGCATCTTCCTATACTCTTATACGTCACCCTGTGCTCCTCCCTCTTCTTAAAATAAGTTTTAACTACAGCCATTTCCATCCTTTTTGCAAAATCTACAACCATCTGACCTTCAGCATTCCTCTCCTTGACACCATGCCTACCTATCACCTCCTCATCACCTCTGTTCCCTTCACCAACATGACCATTAAAATCTGCACCAATCATCACTCTCTCTCCCCTGGGTACACTCTCTATCACTTCATCTAACTCACTCCAGAATTTTTGCTTCTCTTTCATCTTACAACCAACTTGTGGAGCATAAGCACTAACAACATTCATTATCACACCTTCAACTTCAAACTCATCACCCTCCCTGACACCCTCTTCACTTCCAAAACGCTCTCCACATACTCTTCCTTCAGCATAACACCTACTCCATTCCTCCTTCTATCCACACCATGGTAGAACAGTTTAAACCCCCCCTCCAATACACCTGGCCTTACTACCCTTCCATCTAGTCTCTTGCACACACAAAATGTCAACCTTCCTTCTCTCCATCATATCAGCTAATTCTCTACCTTTACCAGTCATGCTGACAACATTCAAAGTCCCTACCCTCACTTCCACTCTCCTCTCCTTCTTTCTCTCCTTCTCCCTCTGGACATGCCTTCCTCCTCTTCTTCTTCTTCGGCCAACAGTAGTCCAATTTCCACCAGCACCCTGTAGGCTAACAGCACTGATGGCGGTTGTTGTTAACCCGGACCTCGACCGATCCGGTATGGAATTCTGTATCGTTGTCCGCATATTGACTTGGCAAAGTTTTACACCAGATGCCCTTCCTGACGTAACCCTCCCCATTTACCCGGGCTTGGGACCGGCACGAAGAAATACACTGGCTTGTGCATCCCTAGTGGCTGGGTTATGATAAACATTACAATTGAGTATTAAAGAAAAGGATGGACATGGAGCAAACCAAAGGGTAAATGAAATGCCAACCTTCACATATTTCATTTTAAGAAGCTCATCTCCATGTTCTGCTGAAGAGCTGAGAATGCAGAGAGGTTCACCGTATGAATCTGTAATAAGACAGATTAACAAAAGTTATAACATGGTTCATCAATTTGTTGCTAGTAAGCAAAGTGAGAAAGGACAGGTTATCAGAATATATACATTCCAGATGTTTAAAAGTATGGTCATGTGCCAGATAATAGAAATTAGAAGTTAGCATTCTCATCAGTGTTTGTTGAGCACTAATGATGTATTCAGCAGAGGCAGTAGCTGGCTTCACATGGCTTGGAGGAAGAACATGCTTGCCTTCACCCTGGTTATATTGTAGCAATTGGCAAGTGAAAGTGAAAGTGACTAACCTTGTAATTGTGAAACACAGAACAACGAAATTCAACCTCTACCCATACAAACAAGTGCAGCAGGGGGCAGCTATTGAAAGCGCCTGGGGAGCAGTGCTGGGGACGGTACCTTGCTCAAGGGTACCTCAGGGCAACCTACTGGTGAGGGAATCGAATCCAAAATCTTCCGATTTGGGGCCAATTCCCACTAGACCACCAGGCCACCGCTGCCCAAAGTCCTAGCTAATGGACTTGAACATAACTAACCTAGGGAGAAATTTATTTAATCAAAATCTATGCATTATGCATGTGGAAATGTTTTTACTTTCACAAATTAACAAAGCTGAGAGTCAACTACTGATTTAATTTCAACATATGTTTATTGTGACCTCAATTAACAATCATTTAAGCTTTTTTCTATCTTGTGGCCCTATTACTGAGCCAGATTTTTTTTTTTTTTTTTTTTTTTTTTTAAACTTCAGCCTTGTCTTTTTTCCCCAACTTTTTGTTTCCTTTAACTTTCTTTTCTTTAAATTCCTTTTTTTTTTTTATTGTTAAAATGATTTACATTTTTCTTTCGTAAACTACATGTAAAACTGAAATGTCAATAAGTGTGTGATATACTGAATGAGAGGCAATTTACATTAGAAGACTTTCTTGCTTCTTTTTAAGAAAAGTATTTCTCACTATAATTAACACTTAAATTCAAACATATATGTCAGGCTCTGTTAAGTCAACTTAAATTTTGGCTCTCTTTTTTTTGTTTGTTTGTTTTAAACTACTACTTAGCTTAGCTTACTGCTAATACTTACTGTCAACGGAGTTGGCCCCGCATCGGAAGATTGTGGGTTCGATTCCCTCAAAAAAAAGTAGGTTGCCCTGAGGTACCCCTGAGCAAGGTACCGTCCCCGTCACTGCTCCCCGGGCGCTTTCAATAGCTGCCCACTGCTGCACGGTGTTTGTGTGCATGGGTTAAAAGCAGAGGTCGGGGCAGCGGTGGCCTAGCGGTTAGGGCGTTAGCCGCATGATCGAAGGATCGGGGGTTCAAACCCCTTCCCAATAGGTTGCCCTGAGGTACCCTTGAGCAAGGTACCGTCCCCATCACTGCTCCCCGGGCGCTTTCAATAGCTGCCCACTGCTGCACGGGTTTGAGTGTGCATGGGTAAAATGCAGAGGTCCAATTTCGTTGTGGTTCATGTGTGCTGTGCCGTGACCTCGCAATGACAAGGGTAGTCACTTTCACTTTTCACTTTTTTTCACTTTCAACAAGTACAGGTCAATATTAATGTTTTACTAACCTGGAAACTCCAGGCACTTCATAGAGATAGATTTGATGTACATGGTGGCCTGCATGTCAGATTTGTGTACTTTGGTGTTTACTCCAAGCTGTGCTGCATGCATGACCAAAAAGGGAATCTCATTCCCATTCTTGGGCTTCTTCAGCATCATAATGACCTGCAAAAATAGAGAATAAGTCAGATGGATTGTTAAATAGAATGCTATGTATGAAACACTTATTTTTTGTCACTAAACTGACAATTTGATGTTAGATGAGTCATTCTACCTCCATGATTTCAAAGTTTAGCAGAACACTGACAATGTTCTCGCTGAAATTTCCATTGATAATAGCTGGCTGAATATCTGTCTCCACTGGAGGCACATCATTAAGCTCTTCAATCATGTCAGTTTTATCTGTTAAATAACACAGGGAGGCAGTGTCTATTAAAAGAGCACCATCGGAGGACCATACGTATGATGACATTGATGCCATAAAGACAGCTGTTTTTCACCTGCAAATGATGGTTTATTCACATCAGACGTTGAAGTTCTGCTACCTTCCCCAAGGTTTTCTGCTAGGATTCTCATCAGAACACTCAAGTCTTCTTGACCAAAAGCAATCTACAATAACACAGAGAAAATATTTCTTACCTTTGTTAAACAAATAAAATGTGTTAATAAAATAAATGTTATTGAGTTTATGGAAATTTGTAAAAGGAAGTTTTGGGAAAATCAAAATTAATCTAGAACCCCAGTAGAACTCTTATCTGAACTCACATTCATGGATCTCAGCACTCCTCCCACCTCCACTCCAGGAATCTTTGTGAACCAGGAGGCTCCTAGGTTGCGTCTAACATGCAGCTCCAAGTTTATGGGCTGCAAAAGCTCAAATTCTGGCTGAGGGGCATCAGTCCTCAGAAATGTTCTGAAACAAAAAGTAGAATATTTAATGATTTGTCTGTTTCTTTTTTTTTTTGTTTTTTTTTTAATCTATTGCTCATTTTTATATTTATATTCAAATTGTGTGCTCACAAAACAAAAAAACAAAAACTCTTATTAAAATGATAAGCGCTACAAAGCTAATGCAAATGTAGATTATTATATAAGATTATTATATAACTGATTATCTACTTAATTATATTTAGAATAGTACTGAAAATAAATGCTTTTTCAACCTACAAATACATATACAATAACCGTACCTTGATAATTTGAGCTGGGTAAGTTTGATGCCCATAGTATCCATCACAGCTGGAAGAGGAAAGCCCTCAGCCTGAACCAGAGAGAAGCTGTTGCTCACAGTGATGAGACCCAAGTCCATCAGAAAGACATTGTGAGATGTGGAGGACTGAGGAATGATGATGACCGGAGCTTTCAGTCTGATATCCAATAAAAGTCTAAAACTCTTCTGAGCAAAGTCCCTGACACTTGAGGCTGCCTTCACTGCTGCCTGTGCTGTGGCTGCACTTAAAGCCTCTTTGGCCGTCTGGAAGTTATCCACAAATTTCTAGGAAAAAGAGCTGATAATTAGCAAATGATCCACTATTGATCATTCCCAAAGGGGTGGTTGAGTGAGCCATGGGCATAAGTGACCATTAAGGAATATATGTGAACAGTGAAAATATTTTAAGGAGTTGGCTTGTTTACATATTTAAAAAAAAGAAAAGGACAATGTCATGCATGGGCTCAGAGTTTCGATAGGCAAATTTACAACTAAGTTGCAAATTTGAATAAATGTGATAAGACCACTGTCAGAACTGACATAATTCATTTAATCTCTTTAATTTAAAAAAAAAAAAAAAAAAAAAAAAAAAAGGTAATGCATGGCAGACTGGGCAGTTGTGCTTTAAACTTGCAAAGCATGTAGCAGTGTTTATCATTGAGAGCATTCTTTTTGTGGACATTCCAAATTTAAAAAAAAAAAAACAACTATATTAATGTTCATTGCAAAAGTTGCATTTAAACATGCAGCAAGTCCATACAAACAGTAACATATTCAAATACATAAGGATGTCCTTCAAATCAGCCAAATCCATCTATACTCATGACTGTAAATGAATGTCAACATGATTAATTTGTGTCTTTTTGCAACTTTCAGTTCAATTACATTATCAGACAAAAGAGTTCACCTATTTCAAAATAAATTATAATGATATTTAATAAGAACAACTAAAATCAGCTACAAGGTTCAATCCATAATGGACTCGCACTGAGTAACTGATTGTATTAACATTTAAGAGATCCAGTATTAAACACAGACTCTTGCCCAAATCAACATGCTATTAAGGCTAAAATATTAAACACAGCTTGTGCTCAATTTACCAAATAAGTGCACTCTGTAGCTTACAATTACATATTGTAATCTGCATGTTGTACCCCATTCATTAATGCTCAGGAGCCCCACAGGTATCATCTGGAGGTGAACCACTCTCAGTAAAGCAGTGACACTGAAATGGCGTGAAATGTCAGTGTATGTGTGCTGCACACATCAAAAGCAGCAGCGCTGCTGAAATTTTCAAATACTTCAGTGTGTCACTGCAAATGTGAATTGAGCCCAGCAAAGGAAGGACTTTAGCACCTTGCATCTTAACAATGAGCAGACAGTGTAAAAAACAAGGTACTTAATCAAGTGGCTCATCTGGCTCACACACACACACGCATTCTGACTATTATCCATTTATACCAAATGCCACAAAGAACTTTTATGAAAACCAATGCATGGTTGATTAGAGTAACCCATAAAACATTTAACTTTAGACTTTTTTTTTCTTCTTTTTTTAATGTTCACTGTATTCCTCAGGGTATTATGGAAAAACAGCATCGGTTTAGCATTTTAAATTATTCGCTTTTAAAACGATTAAAAACATTTCTATAGTATTAATAAACTTTACATTTTTAGTATTAATACATATTAATTCCAGTTGGGGAAGAAAACTCTTCAATACCAAGTTAATTAAAACATGAGTCAAGACATTAGCACTCTTGATAGGAATAAACATTACACTGCAGTCGATTGTTATAAATGTTTCAGGTGTGAGAATGTGCATTAAGGGTGCATTAACAGTGAAGCTGCAAAGCAAAAGGCTTTTCAATGTTGCATGCCCAAGTCAGTACCTCATCTGAAGAGGGATACTGATAGCTAAAAGATTCCTGAAAATAAAAAGACATTACAAAAACAACAATCAGGAGAGAAAAAAAACTACACAATATAATAATAAAACAAAGAAACCGTTAAGTATTCCTGCAACTATAGAGTACTTTTAGATAACGCTTTTAGTAAACATAGCAGGTGAACAGTCAGTCGCGTTGGCTCAAGACATCATTAACACCAGCGCGGAACCACTGGTGACGGGCTTGTATTGGGGACATAAAAGACTGATGAACCGCAGTGGGAGCGCGTTGGCTTTCGCTGAGTTTCACGGAGTTCCCGGCTGCTCAAATCACCGCTGTGCCGAGGATTTCCCCCTGAACTTCAGCTGCAGTCCGCAGAGGAGTGCTTTTGTTTTATCTGTCGTCATTTAGACTCAGTTGTGATTATTTGACCTGTTCCATTGTCTGTAAAAGTAACTCTGAACCTGCGCGTTAGCAGTTAGCATCCGACGCCTATACCTGCACCATAATGTTTGTTTTGCTGCGTTCTCTGCCTGGGGATATACTCGAATGTTTGGCGACTTAACTAGTATTTTATGGTCTTTCCTTGTTATTGAATGTAGACCTTTATGATCTGAATAACTTTCTCTTTTGCTCCGGAGATTATATTTGCATTTATTGACTTTTCGCTGCTCTGTTTCTTCTGAAGGAATAAAAATTGACATAACTGAATTTTGTTTGTCTGAGCTATTTTTCTCTCCTGAGGGGCAGACAGGAAGAGCTTGCGATCCTGCTGCGGTGTCTCTGTACCATGTGTCTGCACCCACAACAAAACATTTCATGTACTCTATGAATTTTGGCACTGATATGTAATGGTTTATGCTTTATTATGATAAGTTGTAAATAATCAAACTGGATCAAATAGGACTTTTTCCTTGCTCCTTATGTTCTATTATACAATACCTGAAATGTGTATTTTGGTGGATAACATTTACGGCATTTAGCAGATGCTCTTATCCAGAGCGACTTCCATGTGCTAATTACAGGGACAGTCCCCCTGGAGCAACTCAGGGTTAAGGGTCTTGCTCAGGGACCCAGTGGTGGTAGTGCTAGAGGTGGGATTCAAACCTGGGACCTCTTGAGCCATGGGTCCATAGACGGGCACCCTACCGCTAGACCACCACCACCCCATACCTACCTGCACAGTGCTCTTTTCTATATAATTTAAAGTAAAATTTGAGACATGTTTAGTGACATGGTAGGTAACCTTTTGTGGGCTGATTTACTATAAGTAAAGTAAATATGCCTCTTTCTAATTTGCTTAACCCCCCCTTCAAGGTGTCTTTAATACAGTACTTTGCTATGTCAAGTGGCAACATGCACTAAAAAAAGTCAATATTTTACATAAAGTATAGAGCACTTAAATGGAAATTCCTGCAAATTTCTAAATTCTAATTCTTAATTTAACACACAACTCTTCTGCAGAGTGGACAGGGTATTCAAAATCAACAGCAACTACAAATTCTAGAAAGAGACTAAATTCATAATCTTTTGTTTTCTCAAAAATAAGTCCAGTAAAACTGCCATTTTGATGAAGTGCCTTAAGCTAGTTACTTAACAGCATGTGGAAATGTAAAATAGTATTACTTGGTAATTTATTGGTAAGCCTTAATTGACTTAAACTAGTCCTGTTAAATTGCTCATTGCAATATGCACAGATGACAATTCTGGTTTAATTTGGAAATTTAAATTAAGTTATAAAGATATCATTTGTCACTTTGTCCAGTACATAAGAACTAGGTTTTGAGCAAAGACAACTTGGTGAGCTACATGGATGGTGGAAAAATTCAATTGAAAATTTTCATTTCAATGTATTCTTAATTGTATTCTCAAACTTTGATTAAAAATGGACCATCTTAGGGTGATTAACTAAACTACTCTGTATCAGACATGAAAAAAATTGAGTGCATGTGTGTGAAAGGTATAAAAGGCTTCCCAATCTCACCAGCAGAGACATGAGGAATTTCTGCAGGTAGATGACCTGGATGCAACCCAGTCTCAGGGTGACCTTGCTGTCCACTTTAGAAGTGTCAGAGTAGCCCTCTCCCTCTGTGGCTCCAGGATACAGACTCATCTTAAAACTAAACACCTCCTCTCCAACAATTGACACCACCTGCCAATAAAATCACACATATAGAAAGTTATTCATGTAAGGGGGGGATCTAACCCACAGTCTTCTGATCTGGGGCCAACTCCTTAACCACTAGGCCACTACTGCCCCTATTTGTGATTTCTGGTGAGGAATAAATTGGGACACCTGCCCACCTTATATTCCCAGATAAAATGGCTCAGATCGCACACATGATTAGAACATCATTACTCAGCTTTTTGAAGGTTTGCCCTATTTAAACCTCAGACATTTAGTTTGGTGTACTCCTGACAGTTGAGGTGAGCGTGAACACCGTGGTAAGATCAAAAGATCTGTCTGAGGCCTTCAGAAAGATTGTAGCAGCTTAAGTCTTTATTTTTATTTATTTAAAAAAAAAAAAATCTCAAAAGACTTTGCAATCAGCCATTCCACTGTCAGGAAAATAGTCTACAAGTGGAGGACTTCTGAAACAACTGCCAACATGCCCAGGTCTGGCAACACCAAGGCCAGACTGAAGTTTACAAAGATGAGAAATTCTGGATTAAGTTTCTTTGGACTGATGAGAATTTTTCTGATGAGAAAAATTAAATTTTTGACACCAAAACAGAGGACAGCAGTGGGGCAGCGGTGGCCTAGCGGTTAGGGCGTTAGCCGCATGATCGGAGGATCAGGGGTTCAAACCCCTTCCCAATAGGTTGCCCTGAGGTACCCTTGAGCAAGGTACCGTCCCCATCACTGCTCCCCGGGCGCTTTCAATAGCTGCCCACTGCTGCACGGGTTTGAGTGTGCATGGGTTAAATGCAGAGGTCCAATTTCGTTGTGGTTCATGTGTGCTGTGCCATGACCTCACAATGACAAGGGTTGTCACTTTCACTTTTTCACTTTCACATGTCTAGTGTAAACCAAATGCAGCATTCCCATTGAGATGCTGTGGGGTGATGTGAAATGGGTACATGCAAGAAATCCCTCAAACATCTCACAGCTTTTAAGAATTCTGCATTGAGGACCAGGGCAACCTTTCCTCAGACCAATGTCAGAGACCGGTAGATGCTACAAGAAACTGTCTCACTGCAGTTATTTCAGTGTATTAACACTAGCTATTAGGGGGTAGGGTGTACTAACTTTTTCCCCTCAGCTAGAATTCACATTTGTTTATCTTTTTGTTTAATGAATGTAAGGATCAATTTGTTTACATGCAATTAAATCACTTTCTTTATATAGAAATAAAAACAAGATGGGACCTATGTGAACATTTCTTAATAAGGAACTGAATATTTAAATGGTGTCTTTTTTTGTACATGACAGTAAATTCAAGCATATGCATTTGAACTAAGGGTTAGTTAATAGTTAACTGTTTGCAGAACTTGACATAAATGTAGAAGGTGAAACATGACTAGGGTACATGAAGTCTATACCCAACCTTTTTGTGCACTGTTTTTGGGTCCACATCCAGCACAACAATGTCTCGCAGTCTGGCAAACACTTCTGTCTCTTTGGCTTGGACCACCACAGAGGCATCAATACCTGGCAAAACAACCAGGTTAAACTCATGCAACCCCAAATCTCTGGGTGATGCAAACACATTCAACCCTTACTGGCCCTAAAAATGTCTTCAAAAGTGGGCACCATAATCCATGAAGTTACTTAAAGCATTAGGAGTTTTTCCCCCTCAATGTCTCAACAAGACGTCACAATTACACATTGGCAAATTATTCATCCTTTTGGCTAATATTCATCAATACAGCTTTTATATTAATCTAATAACATGCCAAACCAAAGGTCCTAGCCCTTACAACGAAACTAATATAATATGCGCTAGACATGTTTAATTTAGTTGATTAAGTCTAATCTTATTCTTTTGACTGCTCCAGTTTAGGGGTCACCAGAGCAGATAATCTGTTTCCTTCTGGTTCTCTGCATGTTATCTCTCACCACATCAATACACTTCCTTTCTCTTAACTGTTACCCCAAGTATTAAAACTCCTCCACCTTTGCCACCTCTATTCCATGCATCCTAACCATGACACTGTCCACACTTTCACTCACACTTTGTGTCAAAAGTCCTGACTTTCATTCCTCTCCTTTCTAGAGCGCATAATGTCCTCTCCAGGGTCCCCTTATGCTGCTGCCTACTCTCACTATAGATCACAATATTAGCAAACATCATAGTCCCTGCAGACTCCTGTCTAATCTTGTCAATCTGTCCATTTCCACTGCAAACAAGAACATGCTCAGCGCTGATCAATCCAATACACTAGTTCCAATACACTTATCCTCTCTTCAGACATCTCATTTTCCAAGATTGTGTAAAACCTTCCGGTTAGTAACTCCACTGTCATCTCTCCTTAACACATCTTTCTCGCACACACAAAATATCAAGCTTCCTTCTTTCCATCATCTCAGCTAATTCTCTCCCTTTAGCAGTCATGCTGCCAACATTCTAACTTGCACCTCTCACTTCCATCCTCCTACATTTCCTTCGCTCCTCCTGCATCCAGACATGCCTTCCTCTTCTTCTGCTTCTATGACCAATAGCCCAATTTCCACCTGCACCCTTTAGGCTAACAGTGCTGGTGCTAGTCATAATTAACTCTGGCCTCAACCAATCCAGCATGGAAATCGGTTTTGTTGTCTGCATATTGGCAAAATATGCTAAATTTGGCAAAAGTTCTTCACCAGATTCCCTTCCAGACATAATCCTTCTCATATATCTGGGTTTTGGGCTGGCACTAAACATGCAGTGCATCCCTAGTGGCTAAGTAGTCTGATTAAAATGTACAGTCCAAAATAAAAAATGTTATTGGTAAAAGATGTAGATTAATTTTCACATTTAACTTAATGTTTGTGCAAAATGTGCCATTTATATTTTGCTTCAAAAGTTTTCTCTGCATGGGCATTTTACCTATCTTTTAATCCTTGTTTTTTTTTGTCTTTTTAATCTGAATAATTCTTTCACCTGGGAAGTTAAAACATTTTAAAACACTGTTTACTGTATACCTGAATTTGTACTATATACTCATAGCTAGTGAAAATGAAACACTCAGTAGTGGTTACAAGCACCTCATTATATACAAGCACCATCAACTGTACCTTGGATCTGAATGTCTGCAATGTTGCTTCTGTCATCACAGACGACCACTCCAAAAGAGCCCAGCATGGCATACAGCTTAAAGCTCACCACTCCAAAATCCTTTGAACTCTTTGATACTGGAAAAGCATTGAAGAACCATTCATGAGATGTTTAATAATTCTGCAGATTTCACCAAAATTCACAGCACATAATGCCTGCACACAAAATATTGCAATAAAATACTGAAATACCAAATACTGCAATATTTCCCCAAAGTTGTTGCATAATGAGTGAGAGCAAAATTACTTTAGAAAATGCATTTATTACCCATGAAACAAAGTAGAGAAAGTACAAAATCCAGAAATTAGTTAAACAAAAGAACAAGATATCAAAGCATATATTGATATGAAAGAATTGCAGATCATTTAAAATATTGTGAATAAAAACTTTTACATTTGTTTGTTTGGCTATTTTTGTGTTTACCTGTCTTCCCTGTTGCATCTCTGGTGGCTTGTTTCTTGATATCTCTCTCTTTAGGAGTTGTGAGCTCCTGAGGCACTATGGTGCTCATGTAGTTAATGGTGGACAGCAGGGCTTTTGTGTGCAGCAGGAAGTCGAGCGAAGAAAACTCAACCTGTTAATAAAATCCCCCTAGTGGTTTGTGAAGTGAATTTAATACAGTTTATTTCACACATCTCCCTTACTTGGAGACTAGTCACTGTTTGAGCTGATGAAGTGTTTGATTTCAAAGAAGTGTTGTCAATGCGTTATAGAAAATGACATTAATAATTTAATAATGTCATTCTATGAGACATGCTTACTCTTGGATTAACTGGATAATTTTCCTGTTATTTACCTTTAGTGTTTGCTCTGTGCTGTCAAACAAGCTTTGGAAGCTGGGTCCACACACATCAGCCTGCATGATAATAAATTCGAGATAAATACCACAAAGCAATCACATTCCTACAAACCTCTTAAAATACCCTTCACTTAAAATAAGTGTTTGAGTGTTTTCAAACAGAAGTTTTGTGCTTACTTTGATATATTCCACTTTTAGCAAGTCCGATCCATGTTTGTCTGAAGAGCTAATTAGATGAAGTGGCTGACTCTGGGGATCTAAAACACATGCACGCACAAAAACACACAAACACCACAAAAAAGACTGCAAATTTAGTCCTCCAAGTATATGATCCCTGAGGTCCAGATTTCACTCTTAAGTGAGTTTAAAGGTATAGTGCTTTCGCTTTCCCAAAAAAAACTAAAAAGCTTGAATCAGTGCAAATTAAAGGAACACTTTGATGAACGATACAATTAACACATTTTTCTGCAAATAACAGATATTAGATCACCCAATGCATAGTGTCTAAATACTGCATTTTAAGTTTAAAACTCCAGCTGCATAGCTAATACTACTGCTAACAATAGTAGTCCTTCAGTCAATTTTATAAAAATTAAAAATAAAACAAAGTCACTGTAACCTTTCACGGTCTGCTCAAACCACATTCAATGAAGTTGTGTGTGTGTGTGATTTATATATGTCCACCATTGTTTTCTAACTGTAGATAATGGGAACTCAACTTTTTTTATTGTTGAAATTCCACCTATAAAATATCTGGTGTTACAACATTGTGACCACAAGGATCTTCTTATTCTTTTGGCTGTTCCCGTTTAGGGGTCGCCACAGCAGATCAACTGTCTCCATTTGTTCTGGTCCTCTGCATCTTCCTGCTTCAAACCGACCACCTGCATGTCCTCTCTCACCACGTCCATAAACCTCCTCTTTGGTCTTCCTCTTATCCTCTTTCCTGGCAGCTCCATCTTCAACATCCTCCTTCCAATATATTTCTCATCTCTTCTCTGGACATGTCCAAACCAACACAATCTTGCTTCTCTAACTCTGTCTCCAAGACATCTAACCTGAGCCTCTAATATACTCATTTCTAATCCCGTCCATCCTCGTCAACTCTGACACCTCCAGTTCCACCTCCTGCCTTTTCGTCAGTGCCACCGTCTCCAACCCATACAACATCGTTATTGTGACCACATGCATATATAGCCTTTTCCTCTATACAAAACAGCTTCATTTCTGGAATGTTGGTGTTTTCCCCCAGATGAGCTACTGCTTTCAGGTCCTTCCACAACACGTCTACTAAGTTAACATCAGCACTTTTATGTGGCCATTCTAAAAGTTACCTTGATTTTTTTTTTTTTTTTTTTTGCAGAGTAATCAAAAAGGTTGTCAACTACCAGTCTCAGTTGTTGAGATCTATTTCACAGACAGGTGTCCCAATATTTTCCTTTAGATTTCACTGATATCTTTCAGACTCCATTGTTCTCTCCAACAATGGCAAACAGCCCTGGGACAGATGCTGCAAATCATGCACAAACCATCATATTACAACTGCCATGTTGTGTATTCCCCTTTCGTCAATAATACAGTTTCTTACTCAAAAAAAAAAAAAAAAAAAAAACACAACAAGATTTTGTTCTCACCATGCACACAATTGTTGTTCAGAGATCTCCTGATGGTGGACTCCTAATTCTTAACATTACCCAATGTGGGAGAGTATTGTGGGATGTATCAGACAGCAAAGAAAAAGTCAGTTCCATAAGTTACAGTGCAACCTGAAGCTCTGGGCAAAGTGTGAATTGTGTAGAAAATTGTGTAGAAAAAAAAAAGATATCTTTTTAAAAAATAGCATTGTAATATGGTACTATTATGTTCTCTAACAAATGACATTACTGAGGGAACCATCCCACCCCTGGCATTCTTAAATTTTTGGGTCGGTATGGGATGGTACCTTGCTCAAGGGTACCTCAGGGCAACCTACTTGTCTGGGATGCAAACCCATGACCCTCTGATTCTGGGGCCAACTCCCTAAGCTCTAGGCCACTGCTGCCCCATTTTGTGCATGTATCTCGCATACCTTTGGCCTCACAGTAGTCCAGGCTGATCTTACGCAGGTATGACGTCACAGTGAGGTCATATGTCCTCATCTTGCCCTCAGCACCCAGCTGAGACACATTCAGAACCAAGACTGTGTCTTCTGCAGCAGCTTGGCGTGTGAGCTCCAACAGCACCTAAACAAACATACACATGCATATGTAGGCACACATGTAAACGGCACATTGAACACTGCTGTATGTTTTTGTGTGGACCAAAGACAAACAACCATTTTTTAATATTATATGAAATTAATTTCTGTAAAACAAGTTTACATCATTTTTATATCTCTCAAATGTTTGTTACTCCTCAATATGACAAACAAATAAAATGTTTGAAAGCAGTCAACTAACTAATGTAATCACAGCTGAAAAGTAAAAGAAAACCAAAGCACATCTAAGGGTTTAAAAGGAGTTAAAACTAGTTTCTATAATTCCATAAGCATGCAAGTACTAAAAGATGTAACAGAAAAATAAGAAGCTTACCCTTTTCACTTCAAATTTAAACTGAACATTAGTTAGCTCTTCAACGACGGATCTCTGAGCTTCCTCATCCAGAGACCTTTCACTTGTGTCTCCCTCAGAGTCTAAATGCGCGCACACACACACACACCCACACACACACATGTCATTGTTGGTTTGGCCATTTCAATTCTCTGGTCAAGTTACTTGCTCTGGAGTTTTGAAAATACAAACACAAAATCTACAGAAAACCAGTTACCTTATTGTCCCTCTACGGAAATAAAGAAAAAAATACAAGAGTTTTCAAAGTTATCAGCTCTCATTTTTGATCCAGTCTCTACCTGATCAGTTCCACAGGCAAAAGCAGCATGGCCCTCATCTTGAAAGTGTATGGAAAAAAGGGAGCCAATATTCATAGAAAAGCTTTGAAATGTCCTTCAAAAAGCCTAGAGAACTATTACTGAAGACCACATAAAAGTTTGTTTTGTTTGTGATATATTGCATTTACATGCATGTTTGCAACAAACCACTTTGCCAACTCATTTTGATAGCAAAACATACAGAAATTATGTATAATTAAATCAATGAATGTGTATATACATATAGTACTGTGCAAAAACAGAATTATATGAGGGGTTGAACAGGACCTTAAAGAGCTGGGAAAGATGTGCAGCAGGTCAGGGTGATAAAGGATGGACATGGAAAAAGGTTGACCAGCCACAGCATGAAGTTATGGGAAAGAGTAAAGAGTCGTGGAAACTAGGTTAAGAAAAGAGGTGAGGATCAGTGAACAGCATTATGGTTTCATGCCAAGAAAGAGCACCACAGATGCAACGTTTGCTCTGAGGGTGCTGATGGAGAAGTACAGAGAAGGTCAGAAGAGGTTTTTTTTTTTTTTATTTACATTGTGCCTTTTTTGGACTTGGAGAAAGCATGTGACAGGATGCCTAGAGAGGAGTTGTGGTTCTGTATGAGGAAGTCTGGTGTGGCATAGAAGTATGTCAGAATAGTGCAGGATATGTATGAGGGCCATGTGACAGTGGTGAGATCTGCAGTGGGAGTGACGGATGCATTTAATGTAGACTTTGGATTACATCAAGGATCAGCGCTTAGCCCATTCTTGTTTGCAATGGACAGGTTGACGAATGAGGTTAGACAGGAGTTTCCATGGACGATGATGTTTGCTGACAATATTGTGATCTGCAGTGAGAGTAGGCAGCAGCTAGAGGAAAACCTGGAGAGATGGAGATATGCTCTAGAGAGGAGAGGAATGAAAGTGAGGAAAGTGGAGTGGTTAAGTTTAAATTCTTGGGATCAACAGTTCAGAGTAACAGCTAGTGCAGAAGAGAGGTAAAGAAGATTGCAGGCAGGTTGGAATGGGTGGAGAAGAATGGATGGAGTGATTTGTGACAGAAAGGGACCAGCAAGAGTAAAAGGGAAGGTTTACAGGACAGTAGTGATACCAGCTATGTTGTATGGGTTGGAGATGGTAGCACTGACAAACACACAGGAGGCAGAGCTGGAGGTGTCAGAGTTAAAGATGCTGAAATTTATATTGGATGTGACGAGGATGGACAGGATTAGAAATTAGTATATTAGAGGGACAGCTCAGATTAGACTTTTAGAGACAAGGTTAGAGAAGCAAGGTTGCGTTGGTTTGGACATGTCCAGAGGAGAGATAAGGATTATATTGAGTGGAGGATGTTGAAGATGGGGCTGCCTGGAAAGAGGAAGACTAAAGAGGAGGTTTATGGACATGCAGGTGGTTGGTTTGAAGGAAGATGCAGAGAACCGGAAGAAATTGAGACAGTTGATCCACTGTGGCGACCCCTAAACGGGAGCAACTGAAAGAAAAATAGCACCCCTTATTTCTTTATAATTTGGTGGGGAAGTTAGATAATAGGTAGATTGCTTGCAATATGTGCAAATCATTTTGGCAAGCTTTCCATTCATTTCTTTATGAAGTTTTCAAAATGCTGTCCAGGCTTCTTGAAGTACAGCCATGGCCAAACATTTTGAGAATGACGAGTATTGGTTTTCAGGTTTTCAAAGTTTGCTGCTTCAGTGTTTTTAGATCTTTTAAATCAGACATTTCTGATAATTTATAATTACATATTTTATATAATTTTAAGCATTTCATAGCCATTTCAAAAACATTTATTGACAATTACATTAAGTTTATGCCAAGAGGCAATACTTGCCATGGTGGCCCTTTTTCAAGACCTCTGCAATTTGCCCAGTCATGCTGTCAGTCAGCTTTGGGCTAAAATCCTGACTGATGGCAGCCCATTCATGCATAATCAACGCTTGGAGTTTGCAAGAATTTGTGGGTTTTTGCTTGTCCACTCGCCTCATGAGGACTGACCACAAGTTCTCAATGGGATTAAAGTCTGGGTAATTTCCTGACCTTGGACCCAAAATTTCATTGGTTTTGTTCCCCGAGCCACTTAGTTATCACTTTTGCCTTATGGCACAGTACTCCATCATGCTGGAAAAGGCATTGCCCTTCATCAAACTGTTCTTGGATGGCTGAGAGAAGTTGCTCTCTGAGGACGTTTTGGTACCATTCCTAATCATGATGTTTGGGGAAAAGTGTGTATGGGCCCACTCCATCGGCTGAGAAGCAACCCCGCACATGAATGGTCCGAAGATGCAATACTGTTGGCATGACACTGGAGCGATGGAAGGGCTAACCTTTTCTTCTCTGGACAATCTTCTTTCTGGATGCCCCACTTGGAAAGGAGATTCATCAAGAGAAAATGACTTTACCCCAGTCCTCAACAGTCCAATCCCTGTACCTTTTGCAGAATCAGTCTGCCCCTCATGTTTTTCTTGGAGAGAAAAGAGCTTCTTTGCTGCACTTCTTGACACCAGGCCATCTTCCACTTCACCTCACTGTGTGCAGATGCACTCACACCTGCCTGCTGCCATTCCTGAGCAAGCTCTGCAAGGGTGGTGCACTGATCCAGCAGCTCTAACAGATATAGAAATAGTCCTGGTGCTTGCTGGACTTTCTTGGGTGCCGTAAAGCATACTCCACAACAACTCCTTGAAGTTCTGGTAAATAGATGATTAAGGTGAAATCTTACTAGCGTCAGTATTCTTGCCTGTGTAGCCCTTTTTGTGCAAAGCAATGATGCCTGCACATGTCCTTGTAGATAACCATGGTTAACAGAGAATGAACAATGACTTCAAACCCTTCTTTTAAAGCATCCAGTCCACTATTCTAACTCAATCAGCCTGACAGAGTGTACGCTCACCTGTGTTAAAGAAAAGATCACTGAAAGGATGTCAGCAGGTCCTTTTGTGGCAGTGCTGAAATTCAGTAGGAATGGGTTTTTTGGGATTAAGTTCATTTTCATGGCAAAGAGGGACTTTGCAAATAATTGCAATTCATCTGGTCACTCAACATTCGTGGTGGTCTAGTGGTAGGGTACTTGCCTATGGACCAATGGCTCAAGAGGTCCCAGGTTCGAATCCCACCTCTAGCACTATCATCACTGGGTCCCTGAGCAAGACCCCTAACCCTGAATTGCTCCAGCGGGGACTGTCCCTGTAATTGGGACATGGAGGTCGCTCTGGATAAGAGCGTCTGATAAATGCTGTTAATGTAACATTCTGGAGAATATGCAAATTGCCATCATAAAAACTAAGGCAGCAAACTTTAGTAAATTAATACTTGTGTCATTCTCAAAACTTTTTGCCAGGTCTGAACATATCTACAGAAAAGCTTTGTAAAGACATTACCAGTTTTAGAGGGAGATGCAATGTGGGCGAAGGTAAGGAACTGGAGTGGAAATGAGGGGCAAAAACCCAATATATTTATACAGTGCCCTCCATAATGTTTGGGACAAAGGCACATTTCCTTCATTAACCCATCTTCTACTCAGAGTAAAATTTTAAATCGAACAATATTTGTTATATACGTACATTCATGTTTCATTGTGTACAAATTACAACACTTTTTATACATTTCAACAAATTCTATTTTCACAAACGGTCATCTGGCCATCTTGTTTAGTGGTTTGCATCTTGCAATGTAACTTCTATCCACAGAAGACCATGAACAGAAATGCAAAAGTCATCTGACAAAGACACACCTGCCTCCTGAAGACTGATTTGATGGGACAGGTATTTTCTGTCACCAGCAGTGGAGGTCTTCCTTGTACCTTTCCAATTACAGAGCTCACCAGTGCATTCTTTCTTCCTAATGATATTCCAGACAATTGATCTTGGTAATTCTAAAGGTTGACAGATTTTATTCTTGTTTTTAAGTCTCATAACAGCTTCCATGACTTTACTTGGCAAAGCCTTTCTCCTCATGCTGAACAATTGCAGCTATAGACTCCTTGGGGTTATCTTATCCCTGCACTATTGAAGCAATGAAACACACCTGAGTGATCACAAACACCTGTTAATTGTCCCAAACATTATGGTGCCCTGAAAGGAAGGGAACCATTTATAAAAAGTGCTGTCATTTATAAGCAGAGAAACTGCACTTGTAAAAACAGAACGTCATTTGACCACACCCTTAAATATTTACATGCAACATCATGAATATTCTTTGTATTCTTCAGTGCATCACTGGAAAAAAAGTAAAAAATACACACACCATATTGATGCAATTATCCTGGTAGATACAGAGTAGCAGTTTTATTTTACACCATTAGCCTTAATGCTTCAATGTAAAAATTAAAAGCAAATTTTTCAGACCTAACATATCTTGGCCAACTCACTCTTTCATGATAAAGAGAGGAGGGGGGGGGGGGGGGGGGTGTCAGTGATTTCAAATGTTTTGCCAAACATAAAAAAAAAGGATTCAGTGAAATTAAAGTATCACAGTTGGTGTATCTAACCTGATTCCATGGAATATGGTAGCGCTGATGGATCTAAATTAAGAACCCTTGGCCTGGCATCTTTTATTGGCATCAGGAGTGTCTGCACACAAACAGCATACAATTCACAAAAGCAGACAGGCATAATCATATGCTGCTCCTGCTGCTGTAGTTAAAGTAGTAAAAGAGAAGCACTGTGCTTTGAAAAGCCCTAACTGGGTTGTTGTGACTGCAGGCATTAGACTAATAGCATGCATTACAGAAAATCATTTAACAAAAAAGACACAGAGAGCCTGAATTTCCTACTATCCTAGTTTGTAAAAGCTTATATTTCCTCTGACTTCCCATGTTTAGCCAATTTATCCTTTTTTTTTTTTTTTCTTCATAAAATCAATCCTTAAATTGACAAGTGAGTACTTCAGGAGCACATTTCCTAGCATATTATTTCCCATCATGATTCAACAAGCTGTTTTTGTTACTGTCTTTAAGACGGATGTATGTCAGGCATGATAATCCTTTACATGCCCCAAGATCACAGAGGTCCACTTGTTTAAGTGAAAAGTTGCTGTTCCAAGTTCTGTGAAAAATGTTTGGCACAATATATTAAAGATAGTCACCTCAGTCTGTAATTTTAAATCTTTTTAGTGGTCTGCCTTGACTGTCACTTTTAATTTGTTAACTTTTTAACAACTTTTTGTTTAGGTCAAGTAGTTTTTGTTTCACAGTACATAGTGAAACAAAATAACGTTCCTCCAGGACCCTGGTGCTACACATAAGACAACACCAGACAAGACAAGGCAAACAAGTGCAGAAAACAACAGACATGCATTCATCCGTCAGAGAGCCACAGTGTTATGGAACAAAGCAGCCCATGTTGTTGGGCAGTGTAACAAAGTGTAATAAAGCAGCATTAATCTGTATACTTCTTTTCAAAATAAAGAAATAAATATAAAGTATACAGCACATTAGTGTATGTTCGATGTCTTTAAAGGTGCTTTATTAATACATTTTACTGACTTTACTAACTAAATGTGCCCTGTTCTTACTGTTCTCGTTCAAAAAGCAGTTATGACTGAAACACACATTTTAGTCCTGCCCAACCATAATGACTTTAATGAGGGTTATAATCATGTAGAGTGGTGGATCAAGCTTAAACAGTACATTTTGAAACTTTAGCAGTGTTTATGAAATACGCCAACCTCTTAGTAGTAAAAAGCAACTTGGTTCTCCATGATACACAAAATCATCATCATCTGAGCTATTTTTAGGCTCAGAACATGTGTGCATTATTTTTGTGTAATTTCCTTTCAAAAATCCATATTTATTTGCCAAGGCATTCTCCTACTACAATTTAAAGCTACGCACTGATAAAGCTATAAAAATAAAAAAAATAATAGAAAAAAACTGGCTGCAAGTTTCTCAGAGAAAGCACATTCTAGCCTTCACCCAGGTACTGAGTTAAGGAAAAATGTTTTATAGGGTAGCATTAAAGATTTTGTAGATTGTGCATGCGTCATCTGACCTTCTGGGTTGGGGTGGAGGGGGGTGTTGAATGTGGAAGTGGAATACTGTCCACAAGCTCTAGAACCCCCTGAATCTTCTGATCAGAGATTTTCACATGCAGCAATGGCAGCTCCCCAGAGACCTTAAACCTGCACAAATGTCAAAGAGATGAACTGTGGAAAAAAAGAAAAAAGAAAAAAAAAAAAAAAAAAGAGAGAGACAAACCTGGGCATGCGCAAATCTTTTTCCACCATACACTTGGCAAGCTGCAAGGTGAAATCCATGGGCTGCAGAATGTGCTGAATGGATGAGCCCTGTATACGAGCATTTTTCCATTCCTCACCTGCGAAGGATGAGCAAAAATTAAAAGCTATGCAAAAATCTGATTACAATATCATTCATTTAACTTCTGCATTTAAAAATAAATAAATAAAAGGATCAAAGGGAAAAATACAATTATAAAACAAAGATACTAGGGGCTAATCTAATCAGTTACTATATATTTTGCATAGAGGTTTGTTAGTTACTGTACACCTGAATTAGTCACAGGCTTTCTGTTATTGCCCTACATCTATCTATTTTTTGCTACATGCAGATTCAGTGTTACTCAGTAGAAGCACAGTGATACTTGAATGTTGAAAAACCTTTTAGAGTTTTCAGTATTTCTAGACTGGAAAACATTACAAAACCTGAACAGTTTAGACTGCACCAATCTGAGACTGTCACATTGCATACAAATAAAGTTAATTTAGGCCCAAAATCCAACAAATAACAGTGTGCAATAGTATGCAGTGTTACCAAGGTTAACTTCTAAGCAACAAAAGTCCTCTCTCACATTGGCTGTTAATATTCACAAGCACAGCAGTAGATCACTGAACAATAATATTATACAAGGCAGGTTTACAGTGACATTTACTGAGGATGGGTGCAAACTGTTGATGTAAAAGATTGAAAATGTTATGATGAACAAGAAAAGAAAACTTTTCCAATTAAATCAGACACATTATTCCTGAAGATTGAGATAGAAAAGCTTGCCATCCTTAATGAATAAATTCATTTCGAATGATAGCAGTGAAATCTAAAGGAAAATGTCTGAACTGAAAAATTGATCATGCAGCAACAACTCTAAGCACAAAATTAAAAAAGAAAAAAAATTCTCCAAGCCTGACCTAGACAGAGTTCTCCGCAAAACGTATGACCCAATTATTGAGTGAATAATATGTAATAAAATGTTTAAATGTTTGAAAGACATATTTTCTCCTGAAAAATACAAAAATGTTTTTCACAAATTAAGTGAAATCAAGTGTCTTATTAAATTCACCCATTACATCTCATTTATGATATTCATCTCAGAAAACCCATAAAATAAGTGACAAGACAAATTGTCCTAATTGTTCTGTAAGAAGTGTAAGGTTTTGCTGTTCAGAGGTGCAGGCCATTAAAGTTTTCTTGAAAGAAATTGCCTTAAATTCTTAATTTGCCTTTAAGGGTGTGAGGAAAGAAAATCTTACAATTAGTGTCCGGTTCAGTCACATATACCTGATTTGCTGTAAAGTACTTGAACACTGCGCAGCTCCAGTGAAAACCTCTCATATGCCCTGTCCATAATCTCTTCCAGTGATGAGAAACTTGAGGCCTGCTGGTGATTGCTCTGGTCTACACTTTTAAGCTAAAAAGAGACACACAGTGAATAAAACAGCATGCTGTATGCATATGTGTCATTATAAAAATGTGAAAAGGCAATCTGATCTTTAAACCAGTGTACACAAATTTCAAAGACCATGACCTACTCATTTCATATTTGAGTTACCTATACATTAAAACTCATCACTGTGTATACATTTTTGTGTAACATTTCAAAACATTCACTATACAGAATTTTCTTTCCACAACCTTTTACTTAATAAGTAAATACTTAATACTTAATACTTATTTTTTTTATTTTACTCACTTGTAGGCGGCCAAAGTCTACAATCATGAGGTCAGATTTGCTGTGGTAGAAGCCTGACTTTGGCATAAGCAGGTACGAGGGCTTCAGGTCAATGCTGAGATCCAGAACTTTACGTGTCTCAATAATGTGAGACAGACCTAGAGTAAAATACATAATAGTGAATAATACCAATGCAGATGTGGACAAACATTATCCCTTACATCATTCCTCCTAAAAACAGATTAAATAAAAGCAATTGGTTCATGTATACCTGAGTCAAAGGTCAGCAGCTTCCAACAGGATAATAAACCCTAGGGTTAGGGTTAGGCTAACCCTAAACACTAAGTAAAAAGCATCCAACCATAGCTTTAATCCCTGATTGTTTAATAGACAGTAGGAATACCAAGAAATGTTAACAAAATAGATTTAATTCTTATTATAACTTATAATAAGTATTTTATTATAATAAGATGATTCATTAAATGTGTGCACTCGTGCATGAGATTTAAACTATTTCTGCTCTTTACCACTTTTCATGCAGCCTTTAGAGCTTACAGTTTAAATACAACTTAAATTATTTATTTCCACATTATTTTACCATGTAATATCGATCCTTGTCTTTACAAAAGGTCTCCATTGTGTTCCAGGTTAGGTAAAATTTTGTGGCTGGAGTTGAATAATAAAAAAAAAATAAATTGATAAACAATTTAACAACAGAAGTGCTTTTTCTAATCAAGGTCAGGCTAGAACCTTTCCCAGCACTTATAGGGCAAAAAGTGGATTAACACTGTACAGCTGTACAGGTACAGGTTGCCAGTCTAGCACAGGGCAGACACGCAAAACACACACACCCACCCACTCCAAAACACACAGTCATATACAGGGGCAAATGAGCATCTCCAGTCCATGCACATCTTTGGACTGAAGGAAGAAACTAGTACACCAGAAGGAAACACAAGCAAGCACAAGAGAAAGAATGATTGTATTATTTTGATAATCTCAAATTAGCAAGGTACATGTTAATTTTTTATCAATATAATGTCATGTCATTTTGTGGTGGACCATATAACGATCATGACCTCAAATGTTTTTACCAGTGGCAGTCTTTTCCTTTATCTCCTCCAGTTTACTGAGTGTGGCTGAGGTGATAACTTCCAGGTCAACACCCTTCCCAGTCTTAAAGAACTCAGCCAGGCTGTTTACTGTAAGCTACAAAGCATGCAAATAGAAAATAACAATTAATCTAATAACCATTACACACTTCATTCATTATGATTCACAGCATTAACAAGTATTAAATGGAAGAATTAGAAGAATTCTTTTCTAATGATGTCTGTACTCAAACAAAAAATGCTTACATTAGAGGCATTTATCAGATGCTCTTCTACAGAGTGACTTCCATGTCCTAATTACAGGGACAGTCCCCCTGGAGCAATTCAGGGTTAAGGTTCTTGCTCAGGGACCCAGTGGTGGTAGTGCCAGAGGTGGGATTCAAACCTGGGACCTCTTGAGCCATTGGGCCATAGGCAAGTATCCTACCACTAGACTACCGCCACCCACACCAGACCAGATTTTTTTAATAAATGACAATTACCACAAGTTTAAGGGAAGCATCATAAACTCCAACCCATAACACACAGTTAGTGGTATGTTCTGATTAAGTAATGAGCTGTAGCTTCTAATATGACTAATTTTCTCATCTACGCATTCAATTTTTTGCAGTTTTCCTTTTGTAAGCTTAATACTGACAAAATAACTCTTACATTATCAATAAATTACATTTTTTCTTTGCATACAGTACTATGCAAATGTTTTAGACAGGTGTGAAAAAATGCTGTTAACAAAGAATGCTTTCAAAAATGGAAGTGTTAATCATTCATTTTCATCAATCAACAAAATGCAGTGAATGAAAAGAGAAATCTAAATCAAATCAATATTTTGCCTTCAAAACAGCATCAATTCTTCTAGGTACACTTGCACACAGTTTTTGAAGGAACTCTGCTGGTAGGTTGTTCCAAACATGACTGTGTTTCAACCTACGTGTGACATTTATGATCATTCGCACCTGTCTGGTAAAATTGGTTGATCATACGCCTGACTATAATCCCACAAAATTACACAAAAAGACTTCGTGCAAGTGTACCTATAAGAATTGATACTGGTTTGAAGGCAAAAGGAAGCAACACCAAATATTGATTTGATTTAGAATTCTTTTTTTCGCTCACTTTGCATTTTGTAAATTGATAAAAATAAACAATTATTTATATTTCTGAAAGCATTCTGTGTTTACAGCATTTTTTCCACACCTGCCTAAAAATTTTGCACAGTACTGTATGTATGATACAGTTCTGAGCTCACACCTGTGTACAGTCTGTTAACATTTTGTGCTTTGCAATGTTAAGCATGCTATCATATGACATTTTTCTAAATTTGTTCTGAATAAACAGGTTATTTTATGTTCTTTTATTTGAGTGGCCAGTTAATCTGAGGTTCTCATGACTCTGATAGCCAATCCGTAGATGTGCAGGACCGTGCAAAAGACACTTAATGTCTTTATATTTTACTAGAAAAAATGACAAATAGTTGCTTTGATCATAGTATATAACAAAAAGAGAGCTTGTATAATTCTATAAACCTCTGAGTCATTATTTGGTATGAATACCATTGTTCTTCAACACAGCCTGAACTCTCTTAGCCAAGCTAGGTCTGGTTCTTTGGAAGCAAAATATAAAGTAATGAGGGGTGGCTCAATAATTTAGCATATTACTGTAGAAGTAGATAATAGATGTGTTTGAAAATTGCTACTTAAAAATACTGCTATGTACAAGTATGTCATGTATCTAACCAAACAACAAAAATGTTTGTCTAATTGTTGTCTTTTCAGAGATAGAGATATATATATATATATATATATATAAATAAATAAAGGTTTTAATACTTTAAAAAGGTTTTAAATTGCATTTAGCTACTCTAGCCAGAAGGAAAAGTTATATGCAATTTGGGGAAAAGAGGAAGAAGAAATGAAGAAAACAAACAAAAAATAAATAAATAAAAGAATAAAATAAAAAAATTAAAAAATTCCTCCAGTATTGACATTGTAGTTAGCAAGGTTTTTCTTCAATTTCAAATTCTGTATTAAACTACACTAAGAATGTAAGCTGTGAAAACATTTAGCCATTTTCCAGTTATACAATATATAGTAATTGGCTGAAATAGTACAGCATCAAAAAATGGCCGTGACAGAACCACTGCTGAGCAGACAGTAGTTATTTGGTGGACTAAAGTAAACCACACTGCATGCTAGTATATGCCCAGATTTTAGAAATGTAAGTACCCATAGAATAAAAAAAATAAATACATAAAGTGCACCTACATGAAAGATGTACCTGGTAACATAGCCATTAAGGGTTGATAGGAAGTATGTACACCTAATAAACTAGCATGCCCTTTCTTCTGATGTCACTTGGAGGAGCATGGTTATAATGGTTACAAATCATTATAAACTCTGATTTTAAGCTGCAATATAACTATTGATCACCTGCTTAGTTAGGCTTTTCAGAGGTGTGTGTGTGCATAGCTCACAGCATCATAGATGATCTCCACAGGCTGTGACTGGACTCTAAGGAGTTGGTCTGCAGTGCTTTCCTCTGGATTGAGCTCAAACAGAACACTTAGTAGAGAGGAGTGTGAATCCCCCACTGATGCAATCAGAGATGGCACGACACCCTGCTGCTGCAGACCTGTTACATACCAGTGCTCCAGACTGGCCTCCACTCTGAAAGCACAAATATGCACATATTAATACACATAGAACATGTGAGAAATGTGCATGGTCTTATAAATGTGGAAACATTATATTTAAGAATTTAAACTCTAATTTGCCAAATTATTAATTTTCCATCTCCACTCTTATACATGACCTGGCTTTGGTATCTCATAAAAATTCAAGCAATTTATACTAAACACTTCCAGCATCACTGAGCTAAACCAGTTACTGATTGCTGTAGCCTGCTTTCAGCATTGGCATACTAATCAAACTTCATCTAGAATAGGCTACAACAGAGAATAAAAACCAGTCACTGAGGAGTTAACTCAAGTTAACTTGAAGATCAAGTTAAATAGTTGAAACTAGGGTCCTTTAGTATCATGCTAAAGGAAGGAGTGACGTTATGATGGGGAATGTGTACCTGGCACCCATTAAAACCACCGAAACTCCCTGAAGAAAGCAGGAAAACCTGCAAGCATTTCTACTAAGTTTATTCCTGTAATGGCATGATGTACCATGTCACTAAGCACTTGTGTATTCACTGAAAGGTTCCATGAACAAAATGATTTAATGGCATTAAGCACCCGGCTTCTTGTAGAATTCAGGAAAAATTAGCATAAAACAGGTGTTTGTAATAAACTAGCAAATTGTATGAATTCATTTGATTTCCTTGTTCATTTTGACAGTGTGTGGCTGAATGTTTGGGTGTAGGAAAGATACAAGTCAAGCTTACTTTATAGCCTGTGCTCCTGGTCTCTGAGAGACAGTGGTACTGAGGTCAATCATCTGTACTTTTAGGATCTCTGGGACACTAGCATCTTCTCGGACTGTCACTGATGTCCGCAACAGCTTGAAGTTTATAATCACTGCAACATACTATATAAATATGCACAAACATGCAAGCAACAGTAGAGAACAACTCTTTAGTATTTTTAAATATTTATAAATAAATATTGTTTATGCAGTACATAATTTAAATATTTATAAATAAATATTTAAAAACAAACATACAACATGAATGTTAGTACATACTTTTAATACAGCCCAAGAAAAGTAATACTGTTGTATCTGAATTCTCAGACTCAAATACTGGAGGGGGGAAGTGTGTGTGGTTTAATGTTTTCCCATGTTGGAAACAGCTGCACTATCTTGCTCATTCACTCATAAGTTTGATTTTTAAGACATTGTACAAACATTACATTGTTGTTTTGTTACTTAATTTCCAGATATTCACCATATAAACTGTTTGTTTACAGCATTTATATGCTACATTAAATCATTTGTGGGCTACATTAATCTATTTTATACTAAGCAAAGAAAAAAAATTTTCCCGGTGTAATACCATGTCGTATGTGGTTCTCAAAAATCAGTCTGAAAATTCTAGTTATTGTGTACATACATATGTGCAATACGAACATTTTTAGGCAAGGCCAGGTTGTGCGAGCTCTCACTGTAGCCAATGGCTGTATATAACTTGGTTTTCTCTTCAGTCGTCATAATTGTATCTATACCTGCATACACACAAATGCAAACACATAAAATAGTGGATTATTTCTTTTCAGATAGGAGTTATTAATAACTCTAATATTAGTACTTACTTCAACAGAGTACGTAACTAGTAAGTAAGTTAAAAAAATAAAAATATATAAATGTAATAACTTTCTGGCTCTTTCTCTTCTTGTTCTTTCTTTTTTACTTCTTTCCTCCCAAAGAAACTGCTGAAGAATCCCCCTCCTCCTCCCTGTTTTTGTGCTGCTGCCTTCTTGGCAACCAGCTTCTGACCTGACCGAATCACCTGAGGGAGAAAACAGAGGAGAGAAACAGGGTGAAAGATCAGAATTAAAGAACAATGCTCAATAATAACTCCAGCTATATAGTAATTTTACCATATATTCAATATTCTCATACCTCCATCTGTGCTTGCTGTCTGCCCAATGTAATATTAAATACATCTAGAACTTTCTCCAGTTCCTAAGATGTAAAAATAAATGTGATAAGTTGATAAATGTACTGTATTTACACACTTTACAACATGTATAATTATATATAAACAAATATAATACCAGAATCTGTTTCTCAGTCTCTTCTTTGATCTTCCCCTGAGTCATTTTATTTTTATATGCAGCCTTGTAGGCTTTTAGTGCCTGTCTGTGCTCCCTGATATTGTTCCAGTTCCACATCTGGTTGACACGCCTAATGTGCACCTCCAGCACACTACTGATGGCATACATCCACCTGGAATTAAAGTATGGAGTCAGTATGGATCACATGAGAATTTTGGGGGTACTAATCAGAAAGCACCACACAAAAAATAAAATATAGCAAACAAGATAACCATTGTTTGGCATGTTTGTGAATTGGGACATCAGGTCTGAACTTCCTGTAGAGGGCATTCTTTGCCATGCAGTCAATGGACTCCAGAAGATCAACCAGAGAAAGGTACTGCAAAAAAAAAACAAACAAACAAAACAGTTAATTTGTTGAAAGACATGTTTTTGAGCCATTGCATTACAGACATATTTTTTGTGCACTATTGAAGAATAGCTTCCTTAGGCTTCCTAAAACTGACCTTCCTGAAGAAGCAGTGTGATATCAACGTCACAGAGTATGGAACAAAATGAAAGGAAATCTTTGGAATGTCCTTCAAGAAGCCTAGAGAACTATTTCTGATGACTACTATTTCCAGTACTGCAAGTCTACAAACTTTTCCTAGCAATACATAAACAAACCTACTTAACTACATGGCTATTTTTAAAAATTATTTTTCCCTGATCTCCTCTCAAACACATGTGAAGGAGAGAAGCTCAACTGTCCTGTCAGTCATTCAATTCTATATGAAATAGACTTTTCTTGGTAGCTGGTGCAGGAGAGAGTTTGTTGGATTCTCAATAAATAAATAAATAAATTATATGATCTGTATACATGGCACTTAACACAGAGTGGTACCTGTGGTTTGGTCATCTCGATAGCAATGTTCTGCACCTCCAGATGAAGGTTTGCCTTTGGGGACTTCATCTCAACCTCAGCATTTGGGTTAATGCACATCTTGGCAGAAGCAAAGATTGGTTTAAAAACTGTAAAGAAATGTGTGAGAGAATAAGTGCATTATGGTCCATTATGATGCTTCATGAATACTGATTATTTGGCCGTACCCATTACTAATCTTACAGTAAACAAGTTTTCTTGAGTATATAAATAAATCTTGTTTTATGCAATGTACTCATTGCTGAATACATTATACCAATTAGGTTTTTTTTTTTTTTTAAATAATAACAAGCTGATTATGCACCGTCAATTTCGGAGACTGTACTTTGAAACCTAATAGAGTAAAGTCAACCTTTAGATTTTACCTATAGAAAATGTGTACATACAACTTCAAGAAAATGTCTTTTTACAGCCATGTTGTACATCTTAAAAAGGAAATAGTATGTTTAACCATCCATTAAAAGATTTTTTTTTTTCCTGTGGCATGATTTCAAACATATTTTGAATCTTTACTCAGAAGATATGCTATAGCAGCCAGAATATAAACTTCTAATAATTTAAAAATAACACATACTGTACTGATAGTCTTTCAGTGCCTCATCTTTGGTACTGATTCCTGCTTTCAGCTTGTCCTGCAAAATATAAATACTATGTGTCTAGCAAACTTTTTCAGATGTCTTCCTGAGGTATAAACCTAGTTAAGATGCAATCCATATGCAAATAATGGATAAACAAACAAATTGTATACACAAGTGAAATTGGATGAATACGCTTATTTAACTTTGAATAAAATGTATAGTTAAACAGATGTAACATTTAACAAGAAAAGGCACGGCACAGTTCAGTGACGTAAATAAAGTTGCAGCAGATCCTAACAACCTTTAATTTACTCAGGTAGTTATTACACTCAAAACAGCACTTTCTCAACTTCTATAGATCTACAGAATTCACTCTTAACTGGTCACTTGTTCTCAGTAAATTTCCACTTTATTAGACAAAATATGATGCAGGGTCTATCATAATACCATATGCATGTCTTTTCAAATAACAGGTATGGTGGAAAACTACCAGAGTTTCATGTTTTTCCTGAGGCTGAGCCATATCCCCACTGTAATACAACCTTCTCAGGCTTATATTGTGCAATAACACACACAGACACACACACACTGATGAACAAATTATTACCAGAATTTCATCACCACAGTTTTGTGGAGGAGCACTGAGCAGCTCGTTCAGCAGTAGACTTTTACACCTGCAGTGTAAAAAGGAACGCTACCGAAGGTCATTCTTACCTGCAGCCATCAGACTCCACAACTCAACCTAGCATTACTTATTTATTATCACTCATTTTTTATTCTTATTATTAATAATATAATTAGTACATTTACATCTACATATTCATAATTTATTATTACTACTATTATAATATTTTCTCTGTGTACAAGGTTTTCTTGTTAACTGCCCTGTAAATATATATATATATATATATATATATATATATATATATATGTGTGTGTGTGTGTAATATATATATATATATATATATAGCTCTGTATATGGATATGTATATCTTTATATATTTTTTAGATTTGTTTTCATATATTCTCTCTTTCTTTCTGTTCTCTCTTGTTAAAGAGCCCTGTAACACCCGAATTTCTCATTCGTGGGATAATATAGGATTATTCTATTCTATTCTATTAACTGTCTAAGTAAAACGGATTTCAGGTCAACTTAATGGCCTAGTGCTGAAAATATCTTGACAGTAATTATGTGCACTTTTCTTCACTGCAGAGTCATGACTAGCAGCATCACCAAAAGACAATAATGTAGAAAAAGAAGAATGTAGAAATAGAGAAAACATTAGAAATAGAAATAACATTACCACTATTTCCTCCCATGAACCTCTGTAGAAAACTGGACTGTTAACATTCCAGTAGCCACACAGACAGTCTAAACGACCCAACTGTAAAAAAAAAAAACCACACGCCTTAGATTTTGAGGTAGAGAAAAAAAAAACAACACAATATACACAACAAACTGCTTATTGCCCAGATAAAAAGCTTTTTAATTCTATTATTCTCAGGTGCATACAACCTCCGCACAGAAATGTACATTGAGTAAAAGTATAGCTCAGAATTCTTTTAAATTAATCTTACCTTGTAGATAATTTTTGCAGCTTCGTTTAGAATGCAGGGCCTCCAGTTCTCATCAGTCGTCTGTGAATAGGAAATTGTAAATAAAATATATTAAACAGAGCAGGGAAATAGGACATGCTGTGAAAAATTTAACCTCAGTATGGTTTTTCAAAGATGTTGCGCATAGTCAGCAGTTAACTGACTAAACAGATCAGCTGTGTGTTTCATTACAAAGCATAATTAAACCTGGTCAAATTAATTTGAAGTTCTGTTTCACATTCTGATAAATTTCATTAAGAAATAATTATTTATTGGAAAGTATTGTGACATACTTTAGCAATGTCACCCACACTTATTATGAGGTTAGCTCACAGCTGTAAACAAAGAAAGTGTGTCTTTGAGAGAGATAAAAATCACCTGTAGGCTGAGTTCAGATAGTGTCACCCCCATGGAGAGAGGCCTATTTGGATCTGACACCTAAGGAAAATATTACCAATAAAGTACAATTAATATAGATTGAAGAATTCCTTGCATTAATATATTTGAATGCTTGGAAGATATCACCAACACTGCGCACTTACATCATCCTCATATCTGATATGGATGCTGGTGATCTTAACCTGAAGATTTTTGATGACTTGTGTGGCCAGTTTCTCAGCAAATGTGTCCTTCTTCTCTTCCTGAGGCTTTTCTACAAAATAAATATACCAAATTAGCAAAAAAAAAAAAAAAAAAAAAAAAAAATAAAGCTGACCTCCAGTCGTGTAGATTTTAATTCACAGAGGAATACACAGACACTGGACAGTGTGACACTGACACAAGGAGAGCAAGTCATCAACAGGGAACCCTGATCACCCACCTGGTTTCTGGTCATGCTTTTTAGACCTCCTAAAAGGTTTTTTATGCTTTTTAGATTTACGTCCTGTATCTTATACAGTGCAGCATTGGGAGAGAGAGTAGAGTCAGTAAAGCAGAAGAACACAGATCATACATACATGCATGTGAGTAAACATATAGAATACACAAGCATGACCTCAAGTGGACACACATACATACACAAAAGAAGCAGAAAAAGTTCACTTATGACAAAGACATACAGGTGTGTATATATATTTATTTTTTTAACACTCACACACACACACACACACACTAACACACACTAGTTACAATATAAACTTCAGCACTACATGGCTGTGTCTCTATACGTACCACGCGGAGCATCCTTATACACAAAACTTTCCAGATTAAACACACCTCTCCCACCTGAGAGCCTGCAGCCAGCCAACGCAGCATAAAGCAAATATAAATGTGTAATGCAATTAATAAAAGAAATTGAGGGGACATATTAAAGATGGGCTTACAATATTCTGGCAAGTGTCCTGATTCTAATATTTATCTTGCTCTCACTAATGACCACCAGTTTTTAAAACATACTCAGCCTCTCATTTTCATAAACTCAAAATTCTCTCAAACTACTAGCATGATTTGTACAATTTTCCTTGAGGAACAAAACATTTTCTGCACTGTAGTATTTTCAGTCAGGTGGTAGCTCTATGAAAAGAAATGAAAATTTTTACCTCTGCGTGCTGCCAGTTGCAGGGCCTCCTCAATGCGCTGCAACTCTTTCTGTTTTGCCTCCTGCAGGTAGCGCTCCTCTTTAGCAGCTTCATACTTAATTGCTTCAAAACACACACGCAAACAGTTAGCAAAACACACAACACACTCACAACTTAACCCCTAGACCCACAGAGTCTACATTTTTGATTCAACTGTTTGACTATTGATTGAGCACAAAGCGAGTAAGAGAATAAAGAACAAAGAGAGAGATAATGGAAGCGTTCCTATTATTAAAGTGAAAGTGACTAACCTCATCATTGTGAAACACAGCACAACACAACGAAATTCAACCTTTGCTTCACCCATACACACACGTGCAGCAGGGGGCAACTATTGAAAGCACCCGGGAGCAGTGACAGGGATGGTACCCTGCTCTTCAGGGTAACCTAATGGTGAAGGAATCAAACCCACAATCTTCTGATCCGGTGCCAACTCTCTAACCACTAGGCCACCCCTGCCCAAGTGGAGACACTTTAAATCACAGAGCAGTGAAGTGATGATTTTCAGTATATTGTACCGCACTGGCTCATTTATACATTAACTACTAAAGCATCGCTGAGTACAGCAGATGCTGCCTTACACACCTCCCCTCAGCCATATACCAAAAGCAACTGATAAAATGGCTACAAGATAATTGTTTTGGACTTTTTTGGGACTGAAGTCAAGCCAACAACAGCATCAGCAATAGTTAATAAAATAAGAATGAACTGGCTCGTCTCGGCTGAATTGCATCTATCCCAAGTACTAAAATCAGATTATGATTTAGGATCAATCCATTATTAATTTGAAAGCTTCATTGACATACAGTCTGCAAACACTAGTGTAGTTGGGGTATAGAATTTGTTCCAAATATATATATACACATATACGATACATGCATGCATGCATGTAACAATGCATGCATGTATATAGTTTAGGCAGGAAAATGCTGTAAACAAAAGAATGCTTCCAGAAATAGCAATAATGGTTGTTTATTTTATCAATTTACAAATGTAACGTGAGCTAACAAAATAGGGTTTAATCAAACTGTCGTGTTACTACCTTTGCCTCTTCAAACCAGCATCAATTTATGCCCCCACAAAGCCCCATCTCAACATTGCGCAGTCTGGGATTGCATGAAGACATATTGCAAAGGATGAGGAAGACTACATCCACAGAAGATCTGTAAGTTAGTTCTCCAAGATGTCTGTACCCACTTACTACGTAAAGTTCCTTCAAAACTGGCGTGCAAGTGTACTCTAGAAGAATTGATGCTGTTTTGAAGGCAAAGGGTGGTCACACCAAATATTGATTTGATTTAGATTTCTCTTTTGTTCATTCACTGCATTTTGCTGATTGATGAAAATAAATGATTAACACTTCCATTTTTGAAAGCAATCTTTGTTTACATTTTATCATACCTGCCTAAAAACATTTGTACAGTATCAGGTGTATATATATATATATATATATATATATATATATAGTTATATATATATATAATATATATATATATATATATAAAAAAGTTGAGACATAATTTGAATACATTAAGAGTTTAATTCAGATTATTATGAAGAAATGCTCATTTCTCATAGTATTTGCTTGAGCAGCAAGATATGGCATTTGGACCTTGTGACATGGACATTTGAATACATTTACATTTATGACATTTAGCAGATGTTCTTATCCAGACCAACTTCCATTTCTTAGTCCATATGCATGCATTCTACCACTAGACCACCACATTTATTAGAGTTTATTAACTTAGAACGGCTAACAACAGACAATCAAGTACTATATTATTTTGCTTATTTACAAAGCCATCAAGTATTGTTTGTAGTTATATTGAGTTGTAGTTGATAAGTCAGTCCTACTCTGTTAGCATGTTAGCATGCTATAGCTGTTAGGTACATACCAGATGGGAAGACTATAAATAATAGTAATGCCTAAATAGCGCACCCATTATATATGATTAGCCATGACAACCTAGAACTTTTGGACTTGCTGAAGCATCAATATATAGACATTTGGAACTTACCCAATATTATGATCAGCCTACAATTCCATGTGTTAAAGGGAGAAATATTTCATTTACTGCCTGATTATATCTACTTTTTGTAACTAACTGAGAAGAAAACCATTAACCTGAAAAATCCTTCCACCTAGCAGCCTTTAAACACTACCAGCCTGCCAAAAAACCAAACCAGCAGTCTTAAGTGTCCATGTCAGTTTTCTGGCTTGTTAATTAGCTGTTCAAATGAAACATGTTAAAGCACTACAGCAGAGAAACACAGCACCTTACCCATGTGAGCGCGCACACACACACTCAAATCATGCATGCATACTGTCAAAGAAGTATGTGGGCAAATAAGTCATCAGCTTATCAAACACAGTTAACTTAGTCAAACTAGTTAAATATTTGCACTTGTAAATATAATGAAATAAAAAGTAATTCAAATACACTGTATATAAAATATACTAATCACTTAAGTTTATAAAAAATAATTTCATAGCAACATTTCAAATCATTCAAAGCCTGTCAATTATCTGACATTTTGCTAACGCAATTTAAAAAAAAACCAAAAAAAAAAAAACCCATAATATATATAAAATATAAAACATAAAGGGCAATGGAATATATATATAAAATAAAAAGGCAATGGATACATCTGGCAGAGTCATTCTCTAGTGGAGCAAGTTTGGCCAGAAGGCTTACTTTAAAATGGTTTCGAATCTTTGCAAACAGATGATACAAAATGGTCATTGTTTAAGAGCTGAATAGCAGTTTAATGGATGTATATTTATGTAATTACATTTTTTTTTTTAATGTATTAAATGGAACTTGCAGATAAAAGTAATTTCTCAAAGTGGTGAAAGCCACTTAAAAAAAAAAAAAAAAAAAAAAAAAGTAGTTCATTTAGCAGTTTCTCACTCTTAGGCCGCAGTACCTTGAGGCATGGACTCCACTAATGAAAAGTAATATTCTCTGCTAAGCTAGTTCTGACCTCTGGTCATGACCATAATTCATTCGCAACCCAAACGTAATTTCACATTAGACTGTATGTAAATACCATTATTGGTAAAGACCATTCTAACTGTATGTAATTTTTTGTTTTTAAGATTTTTAAGCA
Organism: Hepsetus odoe; assembly: GCA_017165825.1. NCBI lineage: Eukaryota > Metazoa > Chordata > Actinopteri > Characiformes > Hepsetidae > Hepsetus > Hepsetus odoe. The sequence continues at coordinate 11,444,086 of CM029380.1, read as the reverse complement.
CAAAAATAGTTAATTATACCATAGAATACATAGTGTATAGTAAACTACTATAAACACTTTCATACTCTAAAATCTACTTGTGAGACTAATGATGGATAAGTTGTTTAACAGTAAATTTTTTTTTGTACAACATAAAATTAGTTTCTCAGCCCTATAGTTTGCCTCAAGGTTTCCATTTTCTTTATCCTAAGATAAAATTAACCATACGAATACAGTCATAGCCCCCTTGCAACTGAACAATTTGCACTGGGATGAGACAGCTAGGAAGACATTTAGCTGCAACTGACCCATGTATTAATTAAAAAAAAGGACCTGCCAGAAATGGCCCACTGCAGTTTAATTCTTTTTTTGCTCTTTGAAAAGATTCTACATTCCAAAAGGTTCTCACAAATGAAAGCATGAGAATGAACAAGGGTTAAACAAGAAAAGAAGGGGGGAAATAAATAAATAATCAGGATCAGGCAATAAACTCACATATTTACCATTCGAAAAATTGTGAGAAGCAAAAAAGAACAGAGAACCAACTTAAGGCAACCATACTTTAATTGCTACTGATTAGACCTTGATCCCACCCATCACCCAAAGGCATGCAACCTTGCACTTTGCTTACCATTATAAGGTGAAGTAAATGATTTGTAATCAGCTGCAACATGCAAAAACATATAACTGAACAATGTCTTCATTTGCATATACATTTCTATCAATAGATAAAGCCAGGCATGACTATATTTCCACAAAGAATTGTGCAAGTCTTAAATATCACAACGAAATCTAGGCATTTTGTATGCAGTTTTGTTTTAAGTATGCTGCTTTTCCATTACAGTGAAGCATGGCCATATTTGCCTCATACTGATTTCTATTAAGACTATGATTTTTTTTTTTTTTTTGATTTCGTCAGAAAAGGGGAGTTCATAGTCAGTCAGTCATTTTCTGCCGCTTGTCCCAAGCAGGGTTGCGGGGGGAGTGCTGGAGTCCATCCAAGCTCAACCTAGCTGGGAAGGGGTTCGAACCCCCGATCCTCTGATCATGCGGCCAACGCTAACCACTAGGCCACCGCCGCCCCGGAGTTAATTAAAAAACATAAATGGTAGGTATGAACCTCGCATAAATGTGCCCGTAAAAATCCTCATCTTTGTATTAAATTAAAATGATTGGTTTGAGATCCAGATTTTGATCAACGTAGAACATTCATGTTTTATTGGAATCAATGTCCTGCTGTCTTGCTTTATCTTTGTTTTTTGCACCATCTAGCCATCCTTTAATTTAATGAACTGCCAGCTGTAGAGAAGTATCTTCACAACATGATGCTTCAACCCCCAAAAATCATTGTTGGAATACCATTTATTAAGGGATGGGATGTGTTATGGTTGTGTCAAACACATTTTAAAATTGTTTTAAATTTTGGCTATTACAAAACCTTACCTTTGCAGCTTTTTGAGGACTAGCCTTGTTTAGGTAGTGGCTAGATGGTATGTTGCTAATGTCTTAGTACCAGATATCACAGTACAAATTCAGAAGTCTTTTCAGAAGTCAATGCCTCAGTAGATCATTGCTGTTTTGGCAGCACAAGGAAAATCCAGACAATTTTTGGCAGGTGGTTTAATGTTATTTCTGATTAGTTTGGCCTTTCGGATTACAGCTTGAACTGTCAAACTGTTTTGGGAAGAAAAATATATATAAAAACGTATTCTAACATACTTTATGAACAGTCCAGTAATACAGAGAAATTAACCATCTACTAAAGTTAATTTCATAATTTGATCATTTTTTTGACACCCTATAATAACTAAATTAAAGTACATAAATGAGGTTAATTAATTAATTGTTTTTTTATTCTATTGGTTTTTAATACAATCTGTTGGAGAGCAAGGTGAACTTTGCAATGCTATCTGGATACATTTAAGCTACAAAACATAATCCATCCTACATTCTGTTATCGCACACTAAATATTCAGTAAAACCTGAGAAAGCTTTTTTAAATAGCCATTAAACTCTATCAAGTACACCCATGTAGCTCTTGCAGAATCCAATTTCAAAGTCCAGTTTTGCAAGAACAGTTCATCTGCTCTTTAAAATTACTGAGGGATATGTAAAACCATTATATAAAGGAACAAAAGGGTTTTGGTGCCACAACAACAGTTAACCATTGGTATAATAACTGACAAATTTCACAGAAAGGCAATACTCACTTGCTCCAGGAACTACAAGAAGATAGAGACCATCTAAGGTTGCTACCACAGCTTCTGTGTACAGATTTTTCCAGGGGATCTTTAGCGTTAGTTTCCCTGAAACAAACAGATATGTAAATGTTATATGGAATTGATTTCAAATTTATACAAACAAATAAATGCATTTCTGAACTAAATTAGGTGTTAGTCAACGTGAATCAAAAAAATCATGGTGCATTTTTATTCTGTAATATTACAAATCTCCAAGTAATAAATCTTAGGAAGGGTCTTTGAGCTAGATAGAGTTTCTATATGATAGGTCAGGACAATGGGAGACCAAGGCAGAGCAATTTTACTGGATATTTTCCCCAAATTGCTGGTATACAGAGAAAAAGGCAAAAAAAACTCAGATGACAGACAGAAGTCATAAAATTCTGCTGGAGGATTACAGGAAACAAAATGTTCCTTTTAAATTCTATAATATCATGAACTGTGATGAAGATCAGGCCCTAACAGAGGGTCTGCTGTGGGAACTTGTCTGTATCAATGCGAACACATTTACTACTAAAATTATGAGGGACGGGGCAGTGGTGGCCTAGTGGTTAGGGCGTTGGCCACATGATCGGAGAATCAGGGTTCAAACCCCTTCCCAATGGGTTGCCCCGCGGTACCCTTGAGCAAGGTGCCGTCCCCGTCTGCGATGGGCTGGCGACCTGTCCAGGGTGCGTCCCCCGATCCTCGCCCTTTATGCACTGGGTTGGACTCCAGCACTCCCCCGCAACCCCGTTTGGGACAAGCGGCAGAAAATGGATGGATTATGAGGGACTCCTGCTGTTTAGTTCGATGCATTACTGTTTTGTTGTTCACCATACACTTCTGTTACACTCAATAAATTTCTACATAATGGTATAATCATTTTTATATAACTATAATTATATAATTTAATGTGATTTATAGTGCAAAGACCTACATATTCAAGAGCCTAATTCAAAAATATCTTCAGCTTAATTATGGTTTCAATCCAGCTATAGAAAATAAAGAAATAAATTACAAAACAGTTAAACTGATTAACAACTGATTAAAGTTAAAAATATTCTGTAATTGTAAAGAAACAGTTAAAATGTGAAAAAGCAATGCAGGTACCATGTTAATGTTGTAGCTTTCAGAACTTCTAAGTGTTCCATGTTCTTTAAATCTACATAATAATGCTGGAAAAGTTTTATTTGTTTTACTGAAGGGCCCTATCTGCCAAGGTGCTCCATCTAGATCCAGTAGTAGTTCAGATTGTTTTGAGGACATTTATTTCAAACACAATGGGACTTCGAACATTCTTGCATTCATGACAACCCCCAGGCATCTGGTGATGCTGTGCCCCCCCCCTTTCAAGGATGCACCCACTAGAATTTAATGGACAATCAAAACACTCATCATCACTACCAAATAATAATTCCTTTATTATTATAATAAGTTATTATTATAAGCAGTCAAATAATTAAGACAACCCCAAAATAGTGAGTTACTTTACACTATATCCAGTCAATACCTCAAAACTGGATTGCTGGACCAGAAGAAAACTAAAGAAATTTAGTTAAAGAAATTAAACTAGAATTTGTTAGACCATCTTTCTGCTCTTCACAAAATCATCCCTTGGAAAAATTACATTTCGAAAACATAAATATTTATAATAAATTGCTTAACTAGGGCTGTTAAAATAACTAAATTAAAATGTACAATCTTGATGAAACTGCCTAGAATTTAGCTTGACAAATTATATGGCTTGCATTTAAAAGTAAATTACAAAGCCCTGTTCCATTCTAAATATCTTCAATTGAGCAGTAGTTCCCTGAAAAAGAGGAAACCTACAATTTCTTGTCTGAGTCAAAATTAAGTTTTAATTGTTGTGTACATAATTACTTCATTTTCAAAATATTATCCGTTACAAAAATTTTCAAGTCTTTATTTTTAGTTTTGTATATATGTCTCTAATGTCTATTCAACAGTTCAACACCAAACAGCAAGTTTTACAGAGTATGCTCTACTATATAGATCACTGTTACACAAAACGAGTCATCTCAAAAAGAATATTTAGAAAACAGCCATGTTACACGGCCCTCATCAAGTATTTAGCAAACACAGAAGCTATAATCTCTTGCACTAAATCTAAGGAGTCAGCACAAAAAATGACGAAAGGAAATTTCTGAGATAAATTTACCACTCAGGCCTTGGGCTTAAAAACTAGGTCAAATGTGGAAGCGGTTTTCTCAGCTTGTTCACAGCTACTAATCTGTTGTGAAGCCATAAAATGGTTCTTACCAACTTGCCCAGCTTTCACTTTAAATGGCACATCCAGTTCACTCTGAAAAAGTTTGAAAAAAAGAGAGTTGTATGTCATGGGTGTGATGTGCATTAATAAAGAAAGCATGTGTATAGAAAATTAGGACAACATTTCAATGCAATTTACAAGACAGCCTTCCAAAGTATTAAGTATTAGTAAACTAACAATGACTGTGAGGTACTACTTGATACCAAAAATGTAGTCTGAATCATTAAGGTTAAACTGTTAAAACTTCCATAGTATTCCAGTAAACAAAGAAAGTACTCAGAGAATAAGGAACTAACCAGTCACAAGAATGTTGTCTGAGTCATTACAGTTCATATTGTTAAAACTTTTCCATCAATATACTAGTTAACTATCAGTGAAGTCTAAGCACAAAATTATTTGTTCATTCCCACTTTATCAGACTGTAGCCAAGAAGATTCAGCTGGCCATCTTTTCATTCTTAAGTGCTAGAAATCCCTCCCAAAACTGTTCCACAACAGACTGATTTGAACTGAAAATTTAAATGTAGTTATCAATTAATTGTGCTTACCAAAGCATTCTCCTTCACTCTCAGGTTCTCCAGCACCACGTTACCTAGAAGAACAAACATTAACCTCCAGTTCTGGCCAATAAAAACAGAAGAAGCAAATGGCATGATAATAGTTAAGGCCTGAGTCATTTAATATTGCTGCTTAAAGTAGGTATTTGGAAAGAGGGTGGCTGTTAGATCAACCTGCTTGGCACTGCTATTGCCCAGCTTCATGCGATTCACAGTAATACCTTACAGCTCAAACAAAACTGAAAGTAGAGACAATGCCACGGTATGAGAATCTGGTTGCCTGCATCCTGAGACTAAGCCTGCAAAGAGATTCCAAAAGGCAAGAGCTGAGGGAGTGCCACATGCCTGGATCTGACACCAGTGGAGAAAAAGCTAGATTAAGAAAGGCCATGCAAATATTTGCCAAAAGCCACAAAGCCGAGCATGGCTAGTGCACAGCCCAACACCTGGGGACAGGGCAGGCCCCTGAGGGGGGAACTGGACAGGTGAGGTGCTGCGCAGTTTCAAAACAGAAAAGAAGAACAGCTAGCGGGTGTGGACGACGCAGGCAATAATGATGACTTTACTTTCCAACCATTTTAAAAGGTACAGTTTTAAAAAGCACCGCTACAAACTGTCCCTGCCTTCCAGTAATACAGGTATCATGTACAATGAGTCCTAAACCAGACACACGACTTAGCGACTCTACTGCCAATCGAGGCATTTTCATTGCCTGACTGACGTATAGCCGTCCAATAACAAGCTGAACAGCAATGTTTCCTTTAAAGCGCTTACTCACAGCAAGTCTACGAATAATTTGCAAAGGCGAAAGTCCAAACTGTTATAAAATAACCTCACTTTATTTACCGCGGCCTTCTCCCTTGATCCACTTAACCTGCCGTCCCATGCTCATTACTCACCTCCCCAAATTCCAATCTTGAGCTGCGACTTGTCGAGGTTTTCCACATAGTCTCCGATATACCTGTTGAGAAGATCGCTGACCAATGACTCGAAGACCATGCTGAAGCAGGACACAGACACCCTGTAACAGGCTTTGCGCTAGAAATGCCAAATTGCCCCCGTGATGTGTGGAGGAACCTCCCACTCTGTGCAACTGACAGGCGAAGTAAACTGCATCGAGCCAATCGGCAGTCCACTAAAAGGACTGGTTCTGATTTTATCTACAGCAGGCTAACAAGTCGAGCCAAGAGCGCCAAGCCTGCAATTAACAAAATAAATTTCATATTAATGTCTCGAAGTTATTCACAGATTAAACACATAATAATTGAATTCAATTATGAGTTTTTGTTCTAGGTCCCACTGAAAAAAAGAGTTTCTTAAAATAGGGGGAATGGTGCAAGTCGCTGGAGTTTTTATGACAACCAACCAAAAAGCGCTCGGAACAAGCTGGATATATAACTGAAAATGTGAGTCTGTGGTAGAGACGAGTTGTCGGCTCCACCGTTGAGGTTGTTTGTTCTGATGTTTAATAGTCCATACTGTGTATTGTGGGACAAATAAATCGCCATGCAGGAGATTGCGTAAGCAACAATACATTTTGCTTACTTGATAAAGTAAGGGTTCAATAAAGGGTCGTTTGGTTATCTTCCTCACGCGAATAGCAATAGCATCATCTCGCCCAATAGCAGCAAGCTGGTAAACCCACTGCCCGCATTAGCATAGCGCTAAACACAGCTAACTACACCCAAAGGGAAACGCGAAAATATTCACTGGGTTGATAAAGAAGTGGGATGTATATAAATTGCAGGGTGGGGGTTGTTTTTAAGCCTCTTCTGCAGAAGATGAAATGTTAATTTGGGTTTAAATCTGGTGACAGACTTGACTAATTCAGTTCCAGAATCGGACATGCCAGCTCAAACAATGACAGTACATCCATCATGTTTCACACTTGTATGATTTAGAAAATTAATCTCATCAATACAGTAAATTGTTTGAGAACATTTTTGATCTCATCAGTGTACTTTGATTTTGTTTTCCAAATCCAAACTTCAACCTCAAACTGAGGTGGTTTGCATCTGGTGATATGACCCCCAGATTTCTGCTCTCAAGGAATATGCACAGTGAATTGTGATACCTCAGTCACTGTCCTGTGGAGGTTTTCTTGATGTTATTGACTGCTCAGTTCAATGTCTTGTCCAGAACACCAATGGTGTCTTTTTTTTAAGGCTATACCCAGTGTTTGTGAAATGCTATGAACAGCTTTTAAGAAACAAGTTTTGGAGTATTGTTTATGTTTATTAAAAATAAAAACTACCAGTACCTGTTCTGTTCTACCTAGTAACACTATAACACTAACTATAACACTATATCATGTGTCTGTGCTTCTCTGACATGCTGGTTTGAATGTAATATGTTTCTGAATCCCTCTCTCGCTATATAAGAATAATTCATGCTTATTTGCAGACAGGAGTATTTTGGAAACAAAAGCCTGTAACACATTAAATTGCATTTAAAAGTCTTTTGGAAATCAGGGTGTCTGTCTTTTGTTTTTTTTTGTTTTTTTTAGTAGCACTAATATTATTTGAATAACACTGTTGAATAGTAGATGCTTTATGTGGAAATTGGGTCACATGAGACACAACCAGTAAATGCTATGGTATGTAGCTGGATGACATGTTTTCCTTCAGTAGATACATCTTGGACTACACTGTATTTTGGTGATATAAACTGTATGAATGCTTCTTCTGTGCCATTGAATTTCTTAACCCCAGGTGTTTTTTTTTCCATACACATGATTCTTGAGAATGGAGCAGGATGACTTGTGAACAAAGATTCTGCACCAGTATTTCCTCCTTGTTCAAAGGAATAAAAGTAACTGATATCCCATTTTGAAAAAGAAAAAGGGCAAATTTGTTTACCAAGAATATTATTTAGAAAAAATATTATTTTATAAAGGAGAAGGGAGCAGCCTGAGGAGACCTTGGAGAGATGGAGATCTGTGCTAGAGTGGAGCAGAATGAAAGTTGGTAGAACTTTGACAGAATGCATTAGTGCAAATGAAAGTGAGGACAGCAGAATGGTTAGGATGCAGGAATTAGAGGTGGCAAAGGTGCAGAAGTTTAAATGCTTTGGGTCAACAGTTCAGGGGCAGCAGGGTGTGTGGAAGAGAGGTGAAGATGAGAGTAAAGGCATGTGGGCAAGAGTGGCAGGATTGACTTGTGACAGATATCAGCAAGAATGAATGGTTGGTTTAAAGGAGCAAACAGATCAGTTATGTAATACGGGTTGGAGACAGTGGCACTGACGAAATGATAAGAAATAGAGCAGTATGTGGCAGAGTTAAAACTGTCAAGATTTGCATTGGGAGTGACAAGGATAGCTCAGGTTGGGCGATTTGGAGACAGAGAGGCAAGATTGCATTGGTCTGGCCTGCTCAAAGAGAGTTTTTGGTAGAGTGCCCTACCTAAAGTGAGGCATTTGGAAAGATTTCTTTGAAGGCTTGAAGGAAGATGGCATGCCAGCAGATGTAGTGTATTGCTTTGGACATGGAAATTCTAAGAAACCTTCTGTCTTGACATTATTACCCCTTTACTAAACACTGTTGCAGACCAAGCCTTCTCACCAGTCTGCAGTTATGCAGCCTCATATGCATCACACTAGGTATATACTCCAATGTTGCTTTACCTCACATAAAGATGATCAGCCAGGATCAGTGTCTGGTTTTTGCCTTACATTTGGCTATTATGCTAATTATGCTAATAATTATGCTAAATCAGCTAGGATGGGGCAGTCTGTGATGATTTAAACATGTTTTCTAATAGGAAGACATAGTGAAGAACAAGTATTTAGACACTTGTTTTAATTTAAGGTACTTACAATGTGTATATCCATATTAAAATTACTGTCTTTTGACACATACTTGGAAAACAAATATCTATGTAATCATTAGCACAATTTAAAAGGAAAATTAAAAATGGAGAAAATATTTTTACAAATATATTAAAATAAATGCATATGAAGATTTTTTAAAAAGTACTACATATTAACAGTAAAAAACTGAAAACAGATGTTCCTGAGCAAACTACATTTATTATCATTATTACTATTTTTAATGATACCAAATTCATACAACATGAAGATTAGAAAATATTCTAAACTTCTTAAAGTTCCCATGAAAATTAATACATTTCCATGGAAAAATGGTACAGCTGTGGATCATAACCATTTCTGTGTGTACAAGTGCTTCAGTAAAATGCAAGTGGAAAGTTAATGAAAGCAATTCAAATAACAGGTACACTAATGACTAAAGGAAGGTAAGAGAGAGGACAGCAAGATGATCTGAATGCAGTAGAAACAATAGTTAAAGAAAGAAGCACTTACCTGTACCACAACAGGAGCAGATCACAAGATGCTAAAAGAAGTCTCCAAAAACCCTGAAATGCCATCACGGGACCTACAGCAGGCTCTTGCTGCTGTTGATGTGAAAGTGCATGCCTCTGCAATCAGAAAGACTACAAACTTTAACTTCCATGAGCGGTGTGCAAGGAGGAAACATTTGCTCTCTAAGAGAAAATCAAAGCCAGACTGAAGTTTGCCAGAGAGAATGTAGACAAAGACCAGGACTTCTGGAATAATGTTCTTTGGCCAGATGAGTCTAAAATTGAATTATTTGGACACCAGAAGAACCTCATACCAACTGTGAAGCATGGAGATGGAAGTGTCATGGTTTGGGGATGCTTTGCTGCAGAAGTGTCATGGTTTGGGGATGCTTTGCTGCAGCAGGATCTGGCCAGCTCACCATCACAGAATCTACCATACATTCTACAGTGGATCAGAGGGTGCTTGAGGAACATGTGAGACCATGTGTGAGAACATTAAAGGTGAAGTGGAACTGGACCCTGCAACATGACAATGACCCAAAACATACCAGTAAATCCACCAAGGACTGGCTCAAAACTAAGAAATCAAGTTCAAGTTCAAGTAGTATTTTATTGTCATTTCAGCCATATACACAGTACATAGTGAAATGAAATAACGTTCCTCCAGGACCCTGGTGCTACACATAGGACAACATCAGACACAACATAAGACATAAGACAACAATACGACAAAAAAGTACATTCATCTGTCAGAGGCTTGCTGTGTTATGGAACAAAGCAGCCCAGATTGTTAGGCAGTGTAACAAGTGTAACAGAGCAGCTTTATGAGTAAAGTGCAGATGTGCAATAAAAATAAATAGTTAAAAGATAGATAGATGAGTAATAAGTGTGACGATATTATCAGTTCAAAAGTCTGATGGCCAGGGGGAAGAAGCTATTTCCCATCCTGGTAGTGGAGGCCCATATGCTGTGGAAATGAAGAGTCCTGGAGTGGCAGAGTCAAAGCCCAGATCTTAATTCCATTGAAATGCCGTGGGGAGACTTGAAATGGGCTGTAAATGCAAAAAGTCCCTCACACATCTCACAGCTTAAAGAATTTTGCATTGAGGAGTGGGGCAAACTTTTCTCAGACCAATTATTTACCCAATAGCCACCGGAAATACTGCTTAAAGTCACATACCAAATGAAATAATTAATGTCTCAAAGGAAATCATGACTATGATGAATGTTTTACTGAGTCTGTGAACCAAGCTGCTACTGTTAAAAAAATATTATTTAGGAAATGGATGGCAATCATTTTTTTCTTGAAGGCTAGGCTTTAGTGATTAGTTTAGGAAAATGTTATTCAGTTTGTGCTGCAGTCCATAGAGGGTAGCATTTAACTACTTTTTTTAATCAATATATTTCATTTCTGGAAAGTAAAGTCAAAGATGTGATATGTTTTTTTTTAAATATTGATTTCATCACCAATAATAGGTACAATATATAAGTATAATAGGTTCAGATGTAACCATATTTGTCATATATTTTTCCTCTTTCTGTTTCTCACAGAAGGATAAGCAAGTGATACTTCAACTGAAACAGTATGTATTTCTGTATTTATCAATGCCTCTTCTTTTCGCTGCTCCCGTTTAGAGGTTGCCACAGTGGATCATCGGATTCCATTGTCCTCTGCATCTTCCTCACTCAACCAACCACCTGCATGTCTTCTCTCATCACAAGTTTAATTTATATAGCACCTTTCTTATACCCAAGGTCACTTTACAGAGTTAGTTAAAAAAAAAAAAAAAGGCACACACACACAAAACTGATACTCAAGTGGGTTAATCAGGGAAACAGGGAGAAAAGGTGGGGTTTTAGCAAATATTCAAACAGAGAAATGGAAGGAGCCTCTAAAGGAGAACACTAAAGGCTCTCCCACCCATGGTGACCAACTTAAATTTGGGAACAGGGATATGGCCTGCTGAAGAAGATCTAAGGGGACGAGATGGTGTATATATATATATATATATATATATATATATATATATATATATATATATATATATATGGATATGATTTCACACAGATAACAAGGAGCAAGGCCATGCAGAGTTTTAAAAGTGATAAGCAGTATTTTGTACTCAGTCCAGTGAGTGACTGGGAGCCAAGGTAGATCATGCAGTATTGGGGAAATATCAGCAAACATCTTCACATCTATGAGCACTCTGGCTGCACAGTTTTGTACATGCTGTAATCTGGCCAAGGTTTTAGAGGGGAGGCCATATAGCATTCTAGTCTGGAAAAAGAAAAGGGCATAAATGTGCAATGTCCTTTAAGTGAAAAAAAGTGGGTTTTGACATAATACCCAGGTTGCATACCGTTGGTGAGGAGCTCACTAGAGTGCCATCAATGATGATTGAGACACTGGCTAGATCAGACACAACAGCTTTCTTGCCAAAAATCAGTAACTCAGCTCAGCACCCAAAAGTTGTCCCTCATCTTTAAGATCTTTTATACGATCTTTTATAAGAGATTGGTATTTTATAAGAGGTAAGATAGCAATAGCAGTGGTAGTCACATAAATCTGAGTATCACCTGCATAGCAATGAAACTGTAGCCTAATAACCAGATCTAGGGGTAAAATGTAAATCAAAAAGAGTAAGGGTCCAAAGACAGATCCTTGAAGGACACCGTGGGTGAGTGGAGCTATAAAAAAGAGAAGAAGCCATTTAAAGACACATATTGTTGTCTGTTGGTAAGGCAGGAGGCATACTAATTAAGGGCAGTGCCTGTAATAAGTAAGAGTAAGTAGAAGCCATGACAAATAGTGTCAAATGCTGCGCTAAGATTTAACAGAAGAAGCAGGCTAGCTTACCCAGAGTCTGCAGCTACCAGTAAGTCGTTTACCACCCTAAGAAGTGCTGTCTCTATGCTGTGGGCAGGACGAAAGCTAGATTGTAAAGTCTCAAAAAGATTGTTTAGAACTAAGTTGTTAAACATCTGAGAAGCAACCACCTTTAGCAACTAGAGGAAGATTGGAGATTTCTTAATAATTACAAAGCTCATTAGGATCAAGGCATGGTTTCTTTAATATAGGGGTTATGGCACCAAATTTCAGGCCAGATGGTACTGTGCCAGTATCTAGTCATTGATTGATTAAGCGAGAAATGGAACCTGCAATAGCAACAAGGCAGTTCTTTAACAGGGATGTGGGGGTTTGGTCAGTTTTAGAGTTTACAGGGTTAATATTACTAATCAGGGTCTCAGTGTCAGAGGGACAAACTGGTGAAAAAGTTGACAGTGTAGAAGCTGGTTGGGGAGTTGTTAGTTCACTGGATACAAAGTTAGCAGGAAATTGAGTATAAATGTGCTCAGTTTTGTTTTAAAAAACAGTCAGATCCCAAAATATTCCTCGTCTTTTCTCTGTACACATCCAAACAAACAACATTGCTTCTCTAATTTAGTCTCCAAATCGTCCAACCTGTTCTCAAGCTGTTCTCCTAATATACTAATTTCGAACCCTGTCTGTCCTTAAATGAAAATCTTAGCATCTTTAATTCTGCCACCCCCGGCTCCGCCTCCTGTCTTTTTGTCAGTGCCACCATATACAAACTGTATAGCATAGCTGGTCTCACTACCATCCTGCAATCCTTCCCTTTCACTCTCACTGGTACCTGTCTGTTACAGATCATCTCTGTCAGTCTTCTCCACCCATTCCAACCTGCCTTCACTCTCTTCTTCACCTCTCTTCCACACTCCCTGTTGAACTTTGTCCTACTCACTTTAATTCCTTTCCTCTCTAGCATATCTCCATCTCTCCATTTCTCCAGGGTCTCCACAAGCTGCTCCCTACTCTTGCTACCGATCACAATATCAACAGCAAACATGATAGCTCACAGGGACTCTCGTCTAATCTTGCCCGTCACCCCATTCATTTCCATTGCAAACAAGAATGCGCTCATTGCTGATCCCTGATGTATTCCAACCTCTACTTAAATTGCATCTATCACTCCTACTGCAGACCTCACCTCTATCAAATTGCCCTCATACATGTCCTGCACTATACACACCAGACATCCTCATACAAAACCACAACTCCTCTCTTGGCATCCTGTCATATACTTTCTCCAAGTCCAAAAAGACACAATGCAACTCCTCTTCTGACCTTCTCTATATTAAACACCCTCAGAGCAAATGTTGCATCTGTAGTGCTCTTTTTGGTGTGAAACCATGTTGCTGCTAACTAATAATCACCTCTTCCTAACTCAACCTAGCTTCCATTATTCTTTCCCATAATTTCATGCTGTGGCTGATCATCTTTATCCTTTTATAAAAACTACAGCTCTGTGCATCCCCCTTGTTCTTGAAAATTGCTACAAGTACACTTCTCCACTCCTCATGCCTCTCTCTTTGCAGGATTGTGTTAAACAATTTGGTCAGAAACTGCCTTCTCTCCTAAATACCTTTATCCTTCCACAGGTATCTCATCTGGACCAACAGCCTTTCTATCTTTTTACTTCCATCTTGCTTATTTTCTGCACTTTCTTGCTCACTATCCTCCCATCATGTAATCTTGTCTCTCGCTCTTTCTCTTCATTCATCAGCCCCACAAAGCCCTCTTCTTCTGCTCAACACACTGCACCAATCACCTGTCTCTTTCCCCTGGGTACATTTTGTATCACTTCATCTAACTCTCTACAGTATTCTTCTTTCTACTCCATCTCACAACCAACTTGTGGTGCATAAGGACTAACAACATTCACACCTTCAGCTTCCAGCCAGACTGGAAAGCCAGACTTCATACAAACTACTGTGTACCATTTTGAGTTGCTGCAATGACATTTCAGCAAAGTGGACTAGCTTAATCACATGCTCAAGATAAATGTATACAAATATGTAAATTATGTATATACATAAGCAGACGTACAAAATGTATGGTGCAGTGGTGGCCTAGTGGTGGCCACAGGATTGGAAAGGCAGTAGGTTGCCATGAGGTACCTGTGAGCAAAGTACCATCCCAATCACTGCTACCTGGGCGCCTAAAATGGCTGCACCCTGTAGCTCGAATATGGATAAAATGCAGAGGAAGCATTTTGTTGTATCTCACTGTGTGCTGTGCTGTTTCAAAAAGACAATTAGTCACTTTCATATATATATATATATATATATATATATATATATATAATGTAGGAAAATATCAAGCAAGAATACATTGAAGCAGCAGAATATTTGATGCATATACAATGTTGAATTTGTTTTTAAAAATTTTCCATAAAAACGTGTAAAATAGAAGACCAGTGAAGGACTACATCCCCCGATACGCATTTCCCGACTGGTGACGTATTTCCGCTTTTCCAAGCTGAGAAGTTGGGCTGTTTATGCAGCTTCTCGACTCTGCTCGGTAGATTCCGCCTGGCGAGGAGGGATTTTCTCTAAAGCGGCATAGCGTAGCCGCAGCAGGTTTTCGCACACAAAGGTCGCACTGCAAACTGGAAATTAAATAAAGGCATAAAGGGCTTCAGGTGAGATTGCATCTATTTGAACATGTACCACTTGCGCTCGGTGATGTTTCTCATTTTTCACACTAAACCGATCACGTGCGAAAAGCATTGGTTTGGGCAAGGACGCACTCAGCGTGTTGCAGCCGGGTGGGCTGTAGTTTGACTTTTTTTTTTTTTTTTTTTTTTTTTTTTATAAATCCCCTTTTGGTCGCCCCGTCCAATTAATGGACGGTGAATGTTTATATTTGCGTGTCCGTCTATGAAATGCCGAGAACACTTATTTCAACTCGTCCGCTTGATTTCCAGCAGCCGCTGCGTGTTCAGTTATTTGTCTCTGAGTATAACTCCGAATGACACGCTGTTCTGTAGGCCAGGTGCTTCTGAAGATATTCTCCAGTTAGACTATTATTTTGGTAGAAATAAAAATAATAAATTTTAAGAACAAGTCTGGTTGGAATAATTAAAGCGAAGTCTTACTGATGTTACACCAGCAAGGAAAAAAACACCTTTCGTTTTAACGTCTAAAACTAATGAAGCCTTTGGCTTTACTGGATCAATCATATAAATCGCAGCCACCAGTTTAAGCCTTTAAGCTAGCCTCCTCCAGAGCTCCTCTTCTTTATGAGATCTCTGAATTGGGTGGCCTAGCCTATAGATAGGCTGGGTATTAGCTGCAAATTCACATCCTATATTTTAAAAGTAAGGCGTCCTAAGCCTAACGTTACCAATGTCTGGAGAGTCTAAGAACCTTAAGCTCAACTCGTCCCTGTCTGATTCTCTGCCGACCACCTTGAAAGAGAGAAGCCCCTTTATGTTTTCTTACGGGGCACGTTTTTGCATGGAAGCTACAAAACAGTTTTCACTCATGCATGATGTCACGAAGTGTCGCACACCTGTAGCTGCTTTGACTGTGATCAGCGTCTTCAGACGCTCGCAGCACATGCTGGTCGCCACACCCCTTCTAAACAATGCAGTGTGTGTGGGATGGGCTTTAGTTTTGGAAAAACATCTATACGTGTGGAAAGTGCTAAAAATATCGGCATTTTATTTTCAGATTTTTGATTTCTGAGAAAAAAAAAGCGGGAACATCCTTTTTTTTTTTTTTTTTTTTCTCTCTCTCACTTTCATACCCTCACAGACAAACACACACAGTGCCATCACAGTGCCAGACACAGAAGTTATCCACAGAACGTGTTTCACATTCTGCAGAGACCTGTGCCAGGCGAGATTTACACCACGCCGTTCAACGCTTGAAGTTGTGCTTGATGTGTGGCTTGCATGCAGCTGCTCTGCCATTTTTTTTTTAATATATATAAAAAACCCATTCCACGAAGTTTGGAAACGTGCAGTTATCGAGTCACCTGAGTGTTGGTGACATTTCCACACTGTATGGCTCAGCCCTTGGCTTGTCTCCTTTGGTTTAGCAACAGTGTCTTTCAACACATCATCCAGTCGCTTCATGAATGGATTGTTATTCAAGAACTTAGTTTGTAAGCTTCTCATATATTGCTTTTGCTTTTACTTTTAACGGGTGCTTTTACTATAACAAAGCTTATTGCTTGGGGTACAGCTATCCTTCCTATATATCCTAACTATAATGAATAGTTATATTCAGTTTTATTTATCTATTTATAGATAAATAAAACTATAGGGGGGGGGGGATCCACCTTTAACACCATGAGTGTACAGAAATGCTGTCTGCTTATTTTCCTACCTTGATTCGCACATTTAACAGCTGTAGAAAAGAGTGCAATATAACAAGAAAAAATGTTTACCCCAGTGATTATATTCTGTAAGATATCTCCTTACTCAAAGGTTTAAAAAATATTTTGAACTTATTTCAGTATCACTGCTATTTAGGTAAACAAAATCCAGTAAGATTCATTTGTCTTCCTAAATGCTTTTCCATAAGAGTTGTATATTTGTCCAACAAAAAATAAACTGGAGAATTATGGTTTAAAAAATTAATTACGGGGGGGGGGGATTCTTAAAAATATGGTAAATATAGTTTGGGGCTTTGTTTGAGTGCTATTGAGAACATGTATTAGGATACCAGTTACAAGTATTCAAAGCCTTAAATATACCAAAAAGTGCTGCTATCCCAGCCCTAGTATAGCTGGTCTTGTATGGGCTGCATGTCTGAAATCTAAATAAATTAAGCTCATGATGACTTTGATTCTGATTTATTACAAGACTAAAATACTTTGCTTTAAATTTACATATGTTGTACTACCATCTAGCATTATCCTAGGGCTGCTGTGTTTCCTTTAATATCTGGAATTAATACTTGACTTGAACTTGCTGTCCTGCTGTTAGTTATCAAAGTCATCATAAGCTTAATTTATTTAGATTTCAGACATGCAGCCAAGGTGTTCCATAATATGCCAGTGTTAGAGCCTTAGCTGGAAAGGGCACTGTTCATACCTTCCAACAGCAACTGATAAAATACTATACCTCTGCATCAGGGAGTGGTGACTCTTGCTCACACATTCATGCAACTAGAGTGCTTCCTCAGCAGGCTTAAGTGGATACATGGCATGTTGCCAGTATCCTCTGTTTGCTGTTTTCTGTATGGTTAGTTTCATATGATGCTACAGATTTTTCTGTGCTTAAAAGTTCACTTCTGGCTCAGTGCCAAACTAGAAATTAAAAGATACTGCTCAATCTAATCTCTGGATTTGTACAGTAGTAACTGTGATGTGATGTGATTATGCACAACAAATATTTGGTGTCAACCATGCTCAGCCTCGCATTAAACAGTTTTGTGACCTTTTGTTTGACACCTCTTGGAAAAAACTCTGGAGGCCCCTTATCTGTAATTTGTCTGTATGCTGATTCCTTTTAAGTCAGTGCATGAATGTCAAACAATTACCTTTTTTTTGGTCTTCCTTCTGTACCATGGAATATCTGTGATTATAACACTGTGCTAGTGAGGGTCTCTGAGCAGCTGCTGCTGCTCCTGTTAGGCTTCACCACAGTGAATCATCCATTTTGATTTCTTCCAATCCTCTGCGTGTCCCCTCTCATCACATCCATAAACCTTCTTTGGACTACTTCTCTTCTTGCCTAGCAGCTACTTGCATACAACCTTACTTCTCTAACTTTGTCTGCAAACCATCCAGCTTGAGCTATCCTTCTACTAAAATAATATCTAATACTGCTCTTCCTTGTGACTTCTATTTCAAATTGAATCCCAGTTACTCTGAACTGTTGATCCCAAGTATTTCAGATCCTCCACCTCTACTCCCTGCACCATTCTGCTGTTCTCCCTTTCATTCACATTCATGAATTCTGGCTTTCATTCCTTTCCTACCTAGAGCACCTCTCCATTGTGTCTTCAAGCTGCTCCCTACTATTGTTAGTGATCACAATGTTCTCTGCAAACATCATAGTCCACAGGGACTCCTGTCTTACCTTGTCTGTCATCCAAGTGTTGCAAATATGAAAAGGCTTAATGCTGATTATTGATGTAATCCTATGTTTAAACACATCCTTCACTCTTACTGCAGATCTCACCGTTGTCACATGGCCCTTATAAATATCCTGTCCCGCTATGAAATGCGTCTCTGCTGCTTCTTGCTTCCTGACTTCTTTATGCAATACTACAACTTCTCTCTAGGCACCCTGTCTTTTTGCTCCACAAAGGCATAGTGCAACAACTTCTGACATTCTCAGTACTTCCTCATAAACACCAAACACCAAAGAACAAACTTTGTATCTGTAGTTCTCTAATCATGACCTTTTAACCTAACTTCCACTTCTTTCCCATAACTTCTTGATGTGGCTGATCAACTTTATCCCCCTATAGTTACAATGGCTTTACGCATCAACCTTATTCTTGAAAATCAGTATGAGAACATTTCTTCTTCACTCCTCAATCATTCTGAGCTTTTGGTCAGAAATGTGGCCTCTAGGTGTTCTGAGAAATGTTTAGCACTCATTTGCACTGTGCCTGTGAAAAAATTCTGCTAAGAGGGCTTACACTTATCCTCTACCTCTTTCCCAGCAAGAATAGTGACACTGTAACCATGAACATGCAGAAAAAGAGGGGGTATGGGCTAGTGCTAGTGGTAAAAGCTATTCTGTGTTAAATAACTTCCATGATCGAATAGAATTCTCATTTAGTATTAACGGATTGATGTTATTTCCCTGTTGGACACTCAGTTTATACAGAATCATGGCCATTTCAGTAACCCATTATCAAGCTACAGGGTCATATTGGCTCAGCTCCACAGATGACCTTCCTTTTTATAATATCAGAAATATGAACATTTTGTGGCATTCTCTTTGCCCTTGGGCCATTATGACAAATCCAAAAAAAGATAAGCTTGGTCAATCATTTTCAGATTTCAGATTACTGTTTACTAGCCTGATATTAGTTTGCTTCTTTATATAAACAAAATGTTGTTACTGCTGTGATGGAAATGTGAGCAAGAAATGCAGCCTAAGCCTTGGTAGCTAGATATTGAGGTCACATTGATATTATCAAGAGAGAAAAGCAATTTACATGTTTAATAGAATGCTAGTGCTGCCTTTTACTGCTAGGGTGTCTTCAAATCCAGGTCCTTTTACTGCTGTATATGATGTAAATATCACTCTGACCAGATCTTTGCTAAATGTAACATAACATACGCCAAACAGATTTATTTGATATGTTTAAAATAATGCAATATAATCAGCTAACCAGAACTCTTTATCATTGATGGATGAATAATGATGACAGTGATGATGACTGTCAATCAATACACATGGCCCTGCCAAAAAAACTCGGTTCATTGGATAAGTTCTGCAGTGATTAATGTTTCAGCTAGAAATATGTATTTAACCCTAAGTTCCAGTGTGATGCTTCTCTTTTTGTATGTATATCCTGTTCTTGATATTCTTGATATGAAGGGTCCGGTTATTTGCCTACTTCAAGCAAACAAAAATGGCTGAAGATATCGCTAAACATTAAAATTTGGATCAGTGCATTATTGAAGCCTGGTAAGATGGTGAGCCATCATATTTGATGATCTTTAATAATCCTGTTCAGAGATCTCTTTAACATTAAGTAAAATGAAATCGTAAACAATCAACAGTGGAATTCATGGCTGTTTAATAGTGAAAATAAAAGCTTTTCCACATGCACAAAATGGTGGGAAATTAAGTTATTTGGACTTATCAGTAAGACTAATCAGGGGAAAAGGCTTCAATTTTCTTGGGAACATAAAGATTGGAATACGGCGCAATGGAAAAGGGTCTAGTGGTAGAATATTTGCCTGTGTATCTATGGTCTAAGAGGTCACAGGTTCACATTCCACCTCTAGTACTACCAGCTTTGGGTTCCTAAGCAAGACCCTTGACCCCAAGTTGCTCCAAGGGGACTGTCCCTGCAATCAGGTCATGGAAGTTGCTCTGGATAAGAGCGTCTGCTCAATGCTGTAAATGTACACTGTGTGCACAATTATTAACAAGTAAGTATTTTGACGATCATTTTTTTGCATATATTCCAACTCCAAACTGAATAAGCTTGAATGATGATTGCATTTAAACATATCAGGTGATTGTGTATTTTTGTAAAGAGGGAGGGTGTGGCCTAAGGAGATGGACACCCTATATCAAGGTATGCATTATTATTAGGCACCTTCTTTTCCTCAGGCAAAATGGGCCAAAAAAGAAATAGAATTGACTCTGAAAAGTCTGAAAAATCTTTCAGAGGGATGCAACACTCTTGAAATGAAATTTTTGTTGCAAATAGTCAACAGTGTTGCATGATGAAAATGTGTTGAGAGAAAAAAGCTCCAAAATAACTGCAGAAGATTTGAGAAGAATCAACAACATGAAGCTACCAGGAACCCATTATCCTCCAGTGCTGTCATAGTCTGAAACTGCACCCTACTTGGAGTGCCCAGAAGTACAAGGTGTTCAGTGCTCAGAAACATTGGTGAAGGGAAGGAAGGCTGAAACCTGACCACCATTGAACAAGACATACGTTTTTCAAAGGCTTTATGGACTGATGAGATGAGTGACTCTTAATGGATCAAATGGTTGGGCCTGTGGCTGGATCGGTAAGGGGCACAGAGCTCCACTTGACTCAGACGCCAGCAAGGTGGAGGTGGGGTACTGGTATTGGCTGGTATTATTAAAGATGATCTAGGTGGGGCAGTTTTAGTTTTTCCATTTAGTTGTGTAATCTGCACACATGTATTTTAACAATTTTAATTGTTTGCAGCCCTACATTTGATCCCTAACAAAATCTTGAAAAGGAATGAAATATATATATATATATATATATATATATTAGATACAGTACTGTGCAAAAGTTTTAGGCAGGTGGGGGGGGGGGATGCTGTAAACAAAGAATGCTTTCAAAAATGGTAGTGTTAATCATTTATTTTCACCAATCAGCAAAATGCAGTGAATGAACAGAAAAAGAAATCTAAATCAAAGCAGTATTTGGTGTGAGCACCCTTTGCCTTCAGAACAGCATCAATTCTTCTAGGTACACTTGCACACAGTTTTTGAAGGAACTCGGCTGTTCCAAATATGACTGTGTTTCAACCTACATGTGACATTGATGATCATCAGCACCTGTTTGGTAAAATTGTTTGATCATACACCTGACTATAATCCTACAAAATCCCTGACTTTGTGCAAGTGTACCTACAAGAATTTATGCTGGTTTGAAGGCAAAGGGTAGTAACTCCAAATATTGATTTGATTTAGATTTTCCTTTTGTTTGCGGACTTTGCTTATTTTTATCAATTTACAAAATGCAATCATTATTTCTGAAAGCCTTCTTTATTTACAGTATTTTCACATCTGCCTAAAACTTTTGCACTATACTGTATGTGTGTAATAAAAAATAAATAAATAATTTATATGTATATATATTATTACAGCCACCAAGAGACTTTGCCTCCCCCTCCTACGTTAGGTGGTAAGAGGATCCAGGACCGTATGCCTGCTTGACAGAGAGTATTCTCTTTGGTAGAGTAGCTGGGTAACCTGTAGCACTGTACTGTCGAGGCTGAAAACAGTCTAGATAAAAAGCGCCTGTAGCTCAACACTACTCTGCCACAAGTAATGTAACCAAGCCTCCCTTGTGCTTTACGTTCTGTATCGACAAAGAGTGAACAGCAGGGGTTTCCTTGAAGTCTGTGTGAAGATGGAAGAGTAAGCAAGCTGGCCTTAGAGCTTGTAGCTGGACCAAAACTGTAAGGCATTTTAAGGTATGTGCTCTTTGCTGCCATTGAGTAAATGTTGCCTTTTGTAAAAATTCTGAATATAATAACTTAACAATAGAGTACATAACTTTAATCTCTTTGGTGTGTATTTTTGCCTTGCAAAAGTTGTGGGAAGAGTCTAGCGTGTGGAATAGGACACTAGCGCTCAGGACAGGCTATTCTGGGTTTTCTCATTACAGCTGTCTCTGGTGGCTTGTTTGAGCTGAGTTTAACTGCATGCTTCAAGGGAGAGCTTCCACCAAAAGCTGACCTAGGATCAGATTACTCTCAACCATGAAAAGCATCATACCTGATGCTTGAAAAGTTACTGAAATTTGTAATTTTGTCTCTTACATCCATGATGCTGAATGGATTAAGGAGTATAAAAACCTGGCGATGTTGTCATGAAAGTATGTAGTTTGTTGAATGTTTGCTTTTTTTTTTTAAATTATCACGGATATACAGTGCCCTCCATATTTTTTGGGACAGATACAATTATTATTTCTTTTTTTTGGTAATAAGTTGTTTGCATCCATTTCATTTTCACAATGTTGAGATTGCAACACTATACATTTCTGGATACCATATGTTTGGGGGGGGAAATTGGTTTCACAGGTGATTGTAGTTACTCAGGTGTGTTTAATTGCTTCATTAGTGTATGGATAAGATACCTAGGCTTGTTTCTACCTCTTGGTGTCTGTAGTTTCCATCTTTCAACATGAGGAGAAAAGCTGTGCCAATGAAAGTTAAAGAAGCTATTATGAGGCTGAAAAACAAGAATACAACCATTAGACATTGGTCAAATGTTAGGATTGCCAAAAATAAAATCCACTGTCTGTAATATCCTTAAGAAGAATGAATGCACTGGTGAGCTCTGTAATTGCAAATTGTAGGCCAAGGAAGATCTCCACTGCTGACTGAAGACCAAAGAATCCTTACTAAAAAATAATCCCCAAATGCCTGTCCAAAAGATCAGAAATGGTCTTCAGTAGGCAAGTGTGTCTTTGTCAGAGATTATTAGCAGAAGACTTCATGAACAGAAATACTGAGGATATACTGCAAAATTCAAACCAATATTAAACTATTGAACATACTATTAAAATAGTGTGGCCAGATTAGTTTGTGAAAAAAGACTTAAAAGAGCCTTCAGAATTCGGGGGGGCCTCAATGATGGGATGCTTTGTTTTTCTTCACCACATTCTACTTTTTAAAAACTAAATGAGGTAAAAGATTGTTTTTGTTACTGAGGCTATGGTTAGGATAAATTGCAGGTGGAGCATTACACAGCTGCAATAATAACATAAATGTCAATGCAATGTTCTTGCAAGTACAGTGGTGCCTTGACTTACAAGTTTAATTCGTTCGGTGACAGAGCTCGTAACTCAAATTACTCGTATGTCAAATCAATTTTCCCCATTGAAATGAATTGAAATGCCATTAATCTGTTCCGGACCCCCAAAAAACACTGCTTCTTTTGTTGCATGTTTTTAAATAAGACAAATGTGCTTATGAATAATGAATATTGTATAAAAATACAATAGAAGGTACTGCAATAAACTGGTTTTATTAAGTGTAATGTATAGCATTTGCCTTGGAGTTCTGGAGTTACAGCAGGGGAAACATCAATACTGCTTTTAGCTGGCACACCAGTTATATAAAGTAGACAGTGATGAATACATGATGGACACCTCAAAATAATGCAATCACAACCAGGTGACTCATTTGTAAGAATTGAAGAAAGACGGACAGAATGCAGATAAATGCAAATATTTTTAACTGTAAACTTAAATCCTTTGTGAAGCTGGTCTGCTGTGCTATGTTCACTCTGCTGAATAAGCTGTTTGTGGTATAGTGTAATGCCAATCAGAATAGATATGGTTGTAGAGTCTGCATTTCAGAAATGTGCATGTGAAAATCTGTTATTGGCTTCAGCTCAAAATTTGCATATTGGGGCAGCCTTACTCATTTAAAAAAAAAAAAAAAAAGTGGACGGAGCCATTTTTCCTTGACACTTTCATGTGACCACATGAGTCATACGTTTTAATGTATAAAAGATCAGTGTACTAACTGCACAAACGTGAGCACATATATTCTAAAACTTGCTGCTGTTCTTGGGATAGAACTGAGGAATCAAATGAACAATATCATGAAGAGACCCTTCTAGAGTTTTTAAACAAAGGCATGAGACATCAACCAAATGCTTGTTCATGTTTGTCCTGTCATGGTGCTCTGCACTTGCCATTACAAATGTTTGGATTGCACAAGTTGCTAACAGAACTTATAAACAAATAGGAGATCACAGGGGAAACAAAAAACAACAACAAAATTCTCTGCTGTGATGACAGTGTTTAAGGTAATTCTACTTATTTTGATCTTGGGGATGCATCAGGAGGATTTAGCTTTCAAATTTAGAGGGTACTGTTCATAAGGAGTTAAGTTTCCTGTTCCATTTGTTTCAAACTCATCTTAAAATATATTCACATTGACAAAGCAAAGGTTTGGAGTGTTTTATAACAAGAATATCCCACATACTGAAGTATTCATACCCTTCACTTGTTGCAGCATTGGGAACCTCAGAATGAAAAGTTTTTCTCAGTCTTCTTGGTCCACTCACCATTTGTGTCCGAACTATGACTGTACCACTCCAAGATTTTTACAAAGCTTCCAAGTTTTCCATGTAGTATGCTTTTTGGTATTTGTCTTGTTGAAATATAAACCGTGGCCATCTCCCAAGATTCTGAGCACTCTGGAAAAGATTTTTATTCATCATGACTTCATCATGACTTTTTTTTTTTTTTTTTTTTTTCCTGTAGCCATCTTTCATTCTGTCCTTCCAGTCCAACTTGCAGGAAAATATGCCCACAGCATGATGCTGCCACAAACTTGCCTGACTATAGGGTTGGTGATGTCCTGTGCCTGCCAGCATGATGCTGCCACAAACTTGCCTGACTATAGGGTTGGTGATGTCCTGTGCCTGCACAGCATTTGGGAATGGGGGGGGGGGTGAGTTTTGGTTTCATCAAATCACAAGATTTTACTTCTGTTGTATTAGGCTCAATGTGTCCAACAAATTAACCTGTACAGCAGGTTAGGGCAATAAAGGAAAAAATGGATTCATACTCCCAAACAAGTAGAGCATGATGAGCAGGTGGAAAGAGCACTTTGAGGGGCTGATGAATGAAGAGAATGGGAGACGATGATGTGAAGAAGTTTGGATGATGTGAAGATAGTAAACCAGGAAGTGCAATATTTGCTCTAAAGGGTGCCGATGTCCAGCGGAGGGTTGAAGGAGTTACTTTGTGGACTTGGAGAACGCATGTAAAAGGGTGCCTAGGGAGGAGTTGTTGTTTCAAATGAGGAAGTCAGGTGAGGCAGAGATATGTATTAGAGCAGTGTGACAGAGGGGAGGTCTTCTGTAGGAGTGACGGATGCGTTCAGAGTAGAGGTTGGATTAAATCTAGGATCAGCACTGAGCCAATTCTTGTTTGCAGTTTCTTGTTAACGGACAGACTGACTGACTAGGTTAGACGGGTCCCTGTGGGCTCTTGTGTTTGCTGATGTTAATGTGAAATGGAGCGAGCAGCATGAGGAGAACCTGGAGAGGTGGAGATATCTATCTAGAGAGTAGAGGAAGAAAAGTAACATAAAGACAGAATACATGAGTGTGAATGTTTTCTTAACAACTTCATGAATCTTAAGTGAACCAAGCTGTTCTGTTTTGTAACTAATCCCTTGATAAATGATGTTATGGTCTGGAGTCCTTTTTTTTTTTTTTTTTTTTTTTTTTTTTTAATTTTCTTTTCAAGATTTCTGCATAATGAAATAATGGCCCCATTTCTACTGGTCCTCTGCATCTTCCTCCTTCAAACTAACCACCCGCATGTCCTCTCTCACCATGTCCATAAACCTCCTCTTTGGTCTTCCTCTTTCCTGGCAGCTCCATCTTCAACATCCTCCTTCCAATATAATCCTCATCTCTCTTCTGGACCTGTCCAAACCAACACAGCCTTGCTTCTCTAACTTTGTCTCCAAAATGTATAACCTGAGCTGTCCCTCTAATATACTCATTTCCAATCCTGCCCATCCTAGACATTCCCATTGAAAATGTCAGCATCTTTAACTCTGGCACCTCCAGCTCTGCCTCCTGTCTTTCAGTGCCACCGTCTCCAACCCATACAAAATGGCTGGTCTCACTACTGTCCTGTAAACCTTCCCTTTTAACTCTTGCTGGTACCCATCTTTCACAAATCTCTCCAGCCACTCTTCTCCACCCATTCCAACCTTCCTGCACTCTCTTCTGCACTTGTCGTTCCTCAGAACTGTTGATCCCAGTTATTTAAACTCTTCTACCTCTACTCCCTGCATCCTAATCAGCCCACTTTCCTCCATTTCATTCACACTCATGTAATCTGTCTTTGATCTACTCACTTTCATTCCTCTCCTCTCCAGAACATATCTCCATCTCTCCAGGTTCTTCTCAAGCTGCTGTCTACTCTCACTGCAGATCACAATATCATCAGCTTTCTCCAAGTCTACAAATGCACAGTGCAACTCCTTCTGACCTCCTCTGTATTTCTCCATCAACACACTCAGAACAAACATTGCATCTGTGGTGCTCTTTCTCGGCATGAAACCATACTGCTGGTCGCTGATCCTCACCTCTTTTCTTAACCTTGATTCTGCTACTCTTTCCCATAACTTCATGGTGTGGCTGATCAACTTTTTCATTAACTACAGAGGGATAGTCATTGAGTGTGGTTCATGAAACTCACCCTGTCACCATTTGTGAGGTTCTTACTTAAAACTTACTATCACATGTTGGACATTGTGAGGTGAAATTGTCCCCAAAAAGGAACCAGTTTTTTCCAACATTCTCTTCATCAGCACTACATGAACACTCAAGCAGGTTTATTAGCTGTTTTGGATGGTAAATAAATTAACTGAGTTTGTGCTGTATACATTGCGATCCCTGGTTCTATTCCCTACCAGTGCTATTAAGATAAAGATGGTTTAATTTGGACCTTTTCACATTAATTTTGAGATGTGTTTAGTCACCTCAAAGTACAACAGGGAGGATGAAAAGATTAGAAAAGGCATAAAATCACAGGATTTTACTGGTCAGCAGAGCACCATTAGGTGTGTGTGGCATTGTTTTTGATGTTGTGACCCAGCTTCTGGTACAATGGAAGTCAATGGAAAAACACTCTTGCTTGTCCTCAACTGGATGAGCATCGGCACTGGTACCGTTGCACTGGTAAAGGTGGGATCTTTGTATACCCTAAAAACAATTTGTGTTCGTGAGAGTCATTTTAAATGGGCCAATGCCACTCTTAAGTTGTAAGCAGACATTTTTTTTTGTAAGCAGTGTTTCTCATGTATTTGTGCTGTTTAAGGCAATGGCCCCAAGACTTACTGTGCAATTCGTTTTCTCTAAAGCTTTATGATCAGTTGCCAATCTCTTGTAATGTTGTGCTAGTGGTTTTGATGAACTGCAGGCACTTTACAAAAACTGTGTGGTCATGGAACATTTTCTGTAGGACTTCACCTGAGTTTTTGTATTAAGTTTATATAAATGTGGTGTTTGCTTAATTCACATTAAGTTACATATAGCTTTCATATTAGGCTACATATTTGTTTAGTGTTTCATACAGCACCATGATAATCTGTGTGTTTACACTACAGAGAGAGATGAGGTGGAACTTGGATGTCAACAAGCTGGCCAATCAGAGCATGCTGTGCTTGACAAGCTTCACTAGGAGACAGGAGCCTTAATGACACAACAAAGCATTTCAGATTGTCTTTTTGAAAGTCCAAAGCATGTAAATTTGTTTTAGGACACCAAGAATAAAATTTTAACTAAAAAAGGGGCATAATAGGTCCTAATAGTTCATTATACGAATTGTAATAGTATTTGCTCTTAAATGATTGATGAATTATGATGCTTTTTATTCAGAGCATATTAACACTGTTCCATCTGAAGTAAAATTCGGACTTTACATTCTTAATTCAACACAGAACACAGTCAAAATTTTCATTGTATTCATCCCATGTACAAAAGTCGTGTGTGTGTGTGTGTGTGTGTGTGTGTGTGTGTGTACTCCAAGTAGCATTAAAGTCTGCCCATGTATTTCAGGGCTGCTACGGTGCCTATTTTGTTACATTCCAACCTGTGATTTAAATGTTTCTTAATCTTATTTTGTGTGATGGATCTGCACAAAATGGTCCAAGTTGGTGAAGTTAAATGAGGAAAAACTATATGTATATATTAAGAGTCTTTAAAAAAAACTGAAACAACTTGCCATGAAACAACTGAAGTCCTGGTGCAACCAATTACCTTCAAAAGTCACAAAATTGGTGACATGAAGTCCACTTGTGTGCAATCTGTGTCACGTGATCGGTCAGTATAAACACACCTTTTCTGAAAGGCCCCAGAGGCTGCAACACCACTAAGCAAGAGGCATCACACCATGAAGACCAAGGAGCTCTCCAAACAAGTCCGGGACAAAGTTGTTGAAGTACAAGTCAGGGTTGGGTTATTTAAAAAAAAAAAAAAAAAAAAAAAAAAAAAAAAAATTCAAATCTTTGATGATCCTCCGGAGCACCATCAAGTCCATCATCTTCAAATGGCAAGAACATGCTACTACAGCAGACCTACCAAGAGAGAGCCACCAAACAAAACTGGGACAAAGACTTGGACAAAGGTTCACCTTCCAGCAGGACAAGGGCTTGAAGCATTCTGCTAAAGCAACACTTGAGTGGTTTAAGGGGAAACATGTAAATGTGTTGGAATTGCCTAGTCAAAGTCCATACCTCAATCCAGTTGAGAATCTGTGGTCAGACTTGAAGATTGCTGTTCCCAAGTGAAAGCCATCCAGTATGAAGGAGCTGGAGCAGTTTTGTCTTGAGGAATGGTCAAAAATCCCAGTGGCAAGCTCAGAGACTTATCCAAAGCGACTTGCAGCTGTAACTGCCGCAAAAAGGTGGCTCTATAAAGTACTGATTTTAGGGGGGGAACAGTTACGCACACTGAAGCTTTATTTTATCCTATTTATTGTTTGCCTCACAATAAAAACAAAATACATCTTCAAAATTGTAGGCATGCTCTGTAAATGAAATGGTACAAACTCTCAAACAATCCATTTTAATTCCAGGTTGGGAGGCAACAAAACATGAAAAATGCCAAGCGGGGGGTACTTTTGCAAGGCACTTTGTGTTTTTGTGTGTCATAGCCAACTCTTTGGTTTAATAAATAATAATAATAAAATTTAAAACATTTTTGGTGATAACATTAGAGGAGGAATTGCCATAGCCTCAAGGCCCTGTTCACTCTTAATTCAGGCCTGTCAAGCACGAGGAACATGTAATGTTTCTAGGGCTCCTCTTAACAATGCAGATGAATCCCCCCCACCTCCCCCCTCATGTATGGAAAAACTTGACACTGCCACCATTTAGCCAATGCCTATTAATAGCGCCAGGCACTTTTTGAAGGCACGTTAGTTCTCTGTAGTCCCAGTGCCTCAATCCATTTAGCCCCAAATTTGTGGACGGAGAAAGGGTGAGGGGTCACAGTTCATTTTTTGCTTCTGTTCTTTGAACAGTTCTATATAAGATCATGTATCTTCATGGCTGATGACAGTTTGATTTGGATCCTGGCTGGGGTCCATCAGTAGGGGAGCTGGAAAGGCAGGCCTATCCTGGAGGAATATACAAAATGTCTGCCTCAGTCTCTCTATCCCTTTTGTTTTTAAAGCAACATCAGAGTCCCAGCTGGATTAATCAAATGGCTGGAAATATCCCTCTTTGTGTGGCATGCTTTCAGAATTCACTTATGCAACTAAATAGATGCCACAGACTTGCTTTGGCATACAACTTGTGATGCTTCTGTTTTGTATGGGGCAAAGTTTGAAACTGAAGCCTTGTGTGTCTGGTGAGCTTCTATACCAGTTTCTGTTTATGGTCATCTGGACAAAGCAATCTTCTTTTGCACAAGTTTGTAGATGTCTCACATCAACCATGATTCTGTTTAGTGAAAGCTGTAGCATCTTGGTAAATCACTCTAGACCAGAGCACCAGCAGAGCATGTGAAACATTTGGAAAATACTCTCTTAATTAAACAGTGGGATTTACTGTTACTTTTGAGGATCAAGCTTGATGTAGAAATTATGGCTAAAACTCATGATGTAAGCTTGCGTGTGTGTGTGTATGTACACGTGCTGCTTTGATGATAAATGGCAAAATAGTGTTCCCATTATGTTTTTAAGTGTTCAAGCTACACCCATTTCCACAAGTGTATAAAGCCTTACAGCCTGCCACAGGTACAATACAGACCTGAGTAAAGTACAGTCATGTGGCTTCTTGATGGTTTTTTCAAAATCCCAAAAAGAGGGCCTGAATGCGTTCTGTTAATGTTTGTTTACATCATCTGCACAAATGGTCAAAGTTGCTTGAAAATTTGTGAACCATTTACAGGTTTCTATAATGTTGCATAAATATGATCTAAAGGATGTAAACCTTTAAGTATACCTAACACCCCTCGTACAGCAATAATTTCAGTTTAATGTGTCCTGTAATTAATGCTTAGTCCTGTAATTGGAGAAAGTTTTGTTGGTTCCTCCTTGCATAACAAGTTATTTTCTGGACATAAGGCTTCATTTTTAAACCAAGCAGTTAAACCTTTTCTCCTGATGGTGTTAAGTTGCTTTGAAGTTCCTTTGTGACCTCACAGATGTCGTTTTTTGTTGGTCAACCACATTTTGGTAGCGTGACAGTGGTCTTCAGTTTCCTCCATTTGTACAGTCAGACTGTGAATGGGTCCAGTCAAAAATATTCAGAGATGACTGTATAACCTTTTTCAGCCTCAAGTCCATCACTTTCTTAGGTGTTCAAGAAGTACTTTTGTTCATGTGTTGATATGCATCCCGTAATGTTTATTAGGAGTAAACAATATATCTCCATTTCACAAGCTGGCAAGCACTAGGCATGATGGGTGCAACACTTCATGATTTACATTTACGGCATTTAGCAGACACTCTTATCCAGAGCGACTTCCATGTCCTAATTTCAGGGACAGTCCACCCTGGAGCAACTCAGGGTTAAGGGTCTTGCTCAGGGACCCAGTGGTGGTAGTGCTGGAGGTGGGATTCGAACCTGGGACCTCTTGAGCCATTGGTCCATAGGCAAGTATCCTACCTCTAGGCTACCACCACCCTCATGCGTCTCTCTCCTTACCTTTTATTTGTCCATCACTCTGGAACAGGGTAAATCTGGATTCATCAGACCACATGACCTCCTTCCATTGCTCCAGAGTGCAATCTTTATGCTCCCTAGAAAATTGAAGCCCCTTTTTTAAAAATTTTTTATATATATATATATATAATCTATATAAACCTCAGTGGTATAACCTCACTGTTGTTTTCTTAAGGCTATACAGCTGTTTAGTCCCAATACCTTTGCTCTGTGTATTACTTTCACTTTTGATCATAGCCGTGAGATCTGCTGGTTTTATTACGATTAGATTTCACCAAAGGTTTAAGTGACTGCCAATCATAGTCATTCAAGATTTTTTTTTGTCCGATTTCTTCAGCAAAGATAATGGTTCCTCACTATACTTCCAGTTTTTAATAAGGCATTGAACAGTTCTTAACCCAATTTTAGTAGTTTCAGCAATTTCCTTAGATGTTTTCTTTGCATGGCAATAATTTGACCCTTCTGAAACATCTTTTCCACAACCACAGGATGTGTCTTTCGACATGGTTGTTAAATTAACGAGAAGCTACTCACTAAATCAGTTAGGGTTTAAATAGCTTGTTGTGTCGTAGAGAATTGAAATGTGAGCCTTAGTCAAACCTTTTCTAAGTCAGAAATCAAACAAAGTCAAAGAGACAGAGTGGCAGAACCACTTTTTTGTGTGTGTGTGTGTGTGTGTTTGTATACAGAAGTCTTTGCAGATTAATTAAGCCCTTCAGTCAAGAGTATATCAAGATATTTATAGTTTAAACAATTAATGTAATAGGACACACCTGTTTAAAAACAGACACCTGTCAGTCTCATTTTCCTGCTAATTACTAATTGTTCTATTCAGTTCAACATATCTAGATCATTATATGCCGATCCAGGTGCTGGAGGAGGCAATAGCTACGTACATTTCCTTGGCACAGAGAGATTGTGGGAATGCAGTTTTCAGTGCTAGATTTGGGCAGTTTGAACTGTGCCACCCACAAATGCCGTGCATGCCAGCTGTACCACAGATCATGCCCACTGATCACAAGGCTTTCTGTTTGTTACCCTTGTGTGTTTTGAAAGATTCTGTGCTCTGGGAGATCAAATTCTCCCAGCTTGTGCATGATTATCTGTCTTGGCTTTTAAGAGTTCGAGTACTACTTCCCAACCACAAAAGACACCTAAACTTTGAAAGAATGAATCCGCGACTCATTTGCCAACAAACCAGGTGAATTGAGCCTGTCCGTGCTAGAAGAAAGGCAACTGCTGGAAATTGCAAATGACTGTGGCCTAAAATGTATTTTTCAGACAACTCCTCTGCTGGTGCTCTGGATAAAGATCAAGGCAGAATTTCCAGAGATTTCCAAAAAAAAAAAAAAAAAAAAAAAAGTTTTTTGCTGAATACCTCGCTTCCATTTCCAACATCCTTTCTTTGTGAAGTTGGATTTTCTACAACCAAAATAAAATTACAGTGTAGACTGGACTTGTCTTAGGGCTCCCATTAAAATTCATTATGGA
Source organism: Hepsetus odoe (assembly GCA_017165825.1). NCBI lineage: Eukaryota > Metazoa > Chordata > Actinopteri > Characiformes > Hepsetidae > Hepsetus > Hepsetus odoe. The sequence goes on along the minus strand of CM029380.1, from coordinate 11,411,295 downwards.
AGGCACTATATTGGTAGAGTTTTCTTCTTGTAGTTTTCAGGTGTGGAGTAAATATTGTTAACCTGTTGACAACTTAAGTAACTCTAGCAGCAGCTGCACCATAGATGTTCAGAGTACTGATAAAATGGCTGTATGGAAGTTGTGATTATCTGCACACATGCACACAACATTTAGAATCTATGGCTTTAGGTAATCTTGTGTGAAAATTGTGACCTGGAAAATATATTACAGTTTTCATAACCTAACTCTAAAACACCATACTACTTCCATATACAGTACTGTGCAAAAGTTTTAGGCAGGTGTGAAAACGAAGAATGCTTTCAAAAATGGAAGTGTCAATCATTTATTTTCATCAATCAACAAAATGCAGTGAATGAAGAGAAATCTAAATCAAATCAATATTTGGTGTGACCACCCTTTGCCTTTAAAACAGCATCAATTCTTCTAGGTACACTTGCACACAGTTTTTGAAGGAACTCGGCTGGTAGGTTGTTCCAAACATCTTGGAGAACTAACCACAGATCTTCTGTGGATGTAGGCTTCCTCACATCCTTCTGTCTCTTCATGCAATCCCAGACACACTCGATGTTGAGATCAGGGCACTGTGGGGGCCATAAGAATTGATGCTGGTTTGAAGGCAAAAGGCAGTAACACCAAATATTGATTTGATTTTAGATTTTTCTTTTGTTTGCTCACTTTGTTTATTTTTATCAATTTACAAAATGCAATCATGTATTTATATTTCTGAAAGCATTCTTTGTTTACAGCATTTTTTCACACCTGCCTAAAACTTTTGCAAAGTACTGTATGCTGGTTGTGAGTATGCTCTTTTTTTTTTTTTTTTTTTTTTTTTTTTCCCCCCTTATAAATATAAACTGGCCATGGATTTCGAGGTGCTGATATTCATCGCTACCATTTCGCACTTGGTGACACACTGCCCCAACACATGCTGGAGGTCACAGCTTGACGACACCAACAGAAATACATCATCTACAAAAGGCAAAGATGCAATCCTGAGGCCCCATACTACTCACACTCTGGCCCTTGACTGCCCCTTGAAATACTGTCTATGAATCTCACAAACAGGATTGGGGACAAGAGATAGCCCTGACAGGGTCCAGTATCCTACTGAGAAAAGGATGTGGATAGAAGTGTGCTCAACTATTTCTTGCCTGTAATGCTCCTTTTTCCACACTAGCTCTGGCTCTTTCCATCCAAGAGATCTGACGTTCCAATTACTAAAAGCCATTAGGGTGGCGGTGGTCCAGTGGTAGAGTACTTGCCTGTGGAGCTGTGGCTCCAGAGGTCCCAGGTTTGAATCCCACCTCTGGCACTACCACCACTGGGTCCCTGAGCAAGACCCTTAAGCCTGAGTGTCTTCAGGGGGACTGTCCCTGTAATCAAGACATGGAAGTCGCTCTGGATAAGAGCGTCTGCTAAATGCAGCAAAATGTAAATTTAATTTTACTGAGGGTCCAGTCTGCAAGTGCCTATGCCCCAACCAGCCACCCTGTGGCATTTACTTGGCACCTATTTCTCCTCTTGCATATGGTGAGACCATGAAAGGACAGCTCCACAGTCCGACCACCAGGCACTTTCCTGGCTGCTCCTCTACCAGGACTGGCTCAAGGGGCAGACTTTCAGGTTCCTTATTCTGGCTGAGGTGTCCATGAAAGCTTCTGAGCCTTCCAGTCATCTTAGTGTTTATGAGAGATTTGAAGAGATAAAGAAACCTCAGGTTTTCAATTTTATCCATCCTGATTATTAACAGCTGTGGCCAAAAGTTTTGAGAATGACACAAGTGTTTGTGTTTCCACAAGGTTTGCTGCTTCACTATTTTTAGATTTTTTTGTAAGATGTTTCTGTGGTATACTGAAGTATAATTCCAAGCATAAATGTAATGTAATTTTCCAGAAAAGCTTTTGAAACATTTAGAGAGTCAATCTTTTCTGTGGTGGCCTTTTTTTCTTTTTCAAGACTGCTGCAGTTTGCCCTTGCATGCTGTCAATCAACTACTGGGCCAAATCCTGACTGATGGTAGCCCATTTTTGCATAATCAATGCTTGGAGTTTGTAAGAATTTGTGGGTTTTTGTTTGTCCACCCACTTCTTGAGAATTGATCAAATTCTCAAAGGAATTCTGGTCTGAGGAGTTTCCTGCCCATGGACCAAAAATTTCCAGGTTTTGTTATCCATGTTCTCCATGTTATTTTGTTCTCCGGTTATCACGTCTGCCTTATGAATGGTGCTCTATCATACTCTTCACCAAACTGTTCTTGGATGGTTGGGCGAAGTTGCTCTCTGAGGATGTTTCAGTACCATTCCTTATTCATGGATGTGGTGTTCGGCAAAAATGTGAGTGAGCCCACTTGCTTGGCTGACAAGCAACCCTGCAGATGAAAGGACTCGGGATGCTTAACTGTTGGCATGACACATGAGTGATGGTAATGCTCACCTTTTCTTCTCTGATCAGTCTTTTTTTCTGGATGCTCCAAACTATTGGAAAAGGATTAATCAGAGAAAATCACCAGTCCTCGGCAGAATTCTAGTCTGTCCCTGATGTCTTTCTTGGAGAGAAGTGGCTTCTTTGTTGCCCTTCTTGACATCAGGCCATCCTCCAAAAGCATACAACTGGCTAGGTATAATAAATAGGGGATGGTGGTGGTCTAGTGATACTTGGAAGTGAAAGTGACCATTTTTGTCATTATGAAACAGCACACAGTGAAATGCAATGAAATTACACCTCTGCATTTAACCCATACATTCTCATGCATGCAGCAGGGGCAGCTATTGAAAGCGCATGGGGAGCAGTGACGGGGGCAGTAACTCCGGGCAACCTACTGGGCTGGGATTCGAACACATGACCACCTGATCCGTGGGCCAACTCCCTAGCCACCGATGCCTACATACCAAGAGGTTGCATGCTCGAATCCCACCTCCAGCACCTCCAGCACCTCTAGCAATATTTTATTTGAAAATCAGATAAACCAATCATAACTTCAAAAGCTCTGCCTGTTGATGCATGTACTCCAGAAGACCATTGAAGGTCTGCTAGAGTAAAAGATCCTTTACATCCAGTGAGGACTAATTTGTACAGCATTTCTCACTAATTTTTCATGATGGGGAAAATTTGCCAAGGAACCTAGCTAGTTAGGCCAACAGTGGT
>CM029380.1:11380630-11400630 GCA_017165825.1 Hepsetus odoe | reverse complement strand
TGTAAAGCTGGTGTTAGCCTGCATACATACCTATGTGTGTTCTCATTTTCTCACTCAAGTTTGTGGAAAGGATGTTTGTTTTTTTCTTGTACCTAAAGAGATATGAATGTGTCTTGAATGACTTGAAAGAATTGTTAACTGAAGCTTTCAGCTGTTGTTTGAAGTGATCCCACCCTCATTTCTCTTTTCCTCTCTCTTTCTCAGGATATTCTTGAGTATAAGAAAAAGCAAAGGCCTCAGAAAGTTAAAATGCTGGATGGTGCTGTGAAGACCATAATGGTGGATGACTCTAAAACAGTTGGAGAGCTTCTGGTCACCATCTGCAGTAGAATAGGTGAAAGCTCTTTTTCATGCACATACATGCACACACAACACCTTTTGCACAGGGATCTAACACCTTTTTCACCTGTTGTTACCCAGGTATTACAAACTATGAGGAGTATTCTCTGATTCAAGAGACTGTTGAAGAGAAAAAAGATGAAGGGATTGGCACACTGAAGAAAGACAGAACGCTGCTAAGGGATGAACGAAAGATGGAAAAACTCAAAGCCAAACTCCACACTGATGATGACTGTGGGCATCAAGTCTCATATTTTTGGTGTTACTATGAGTATGATGTATTACCTCAAGGGTGAGGTAATGATCTTTGTTTCTTTTTACATCACTCAGTAAACTGGTTGGATCATGGACGCACGTTTCGTGAACAAGGAGTTGAAGAGAGTGAGATTCTGCTGTTAAGAAGGAAGTTTTTCTACTCTGATCAGAATGTGGACTCTCGGGACCCTGTTCAACTCAATCTTCTCTATGTACAGGTCCAAAATACTACAAATTCTATTTCTAAGTGTGAGTTTTGTGTCAAAAATTGTTTTTTGGAAAACACATTGAAATTGTTATTGTGGTATCTGATGGTCTGATATAGAGAGTTGGACAGCAAAGGCCATACACACCACTTTTAATAAAGAGCATTCATGATTTTTATCTCCTGCAGGCCCGTGACGACATTCTCAATGGTTCTCACCCTGTCTCGTTTGATAAAGCATGCGAATTTGGTGGCATTCAGACACAGATCCAGTTTGGCCCTCACATAGAGCATAAACACAAAGTTGGATTCCTAGAGTAAGCCACCTCTTGAAGACAGTTTTTACATCGCACTGTTAAAATTAAAAATGTGTGAATTCTTTTTCAGACATTGACAAGTTGAAAGACTTTAGTTCTAATTCTAAAACTGGGCAATATTTATTCATGCCTGGAAAAAATGTGTTTTTCAGCCTGAAGGAGTTTCTACCTAAAGAATACATCAAGCAGAGAGGAGCTGAGAAGAAAATCTTTCAAGTGTGTACAAACTCACAGCTGGAATAACATTCAAATGGCATTTAAATCACATTCAGTTCTTGAAACAAATCTTGCTTCAAGATTTCATTACATGGAGCGATCATGTCCCACACTATAATGTTCACTATGTAGATATTAAGCAGGTTTGTTTTTTTTTAATTTAGTAATAGATGTAGGGTAGAGTAATATTTGCATTCTGTGTGGCAATCTTTCAGGAGCATAAGACCTGTGGAGAATTGACAGAGATTGAAGCCAAAGTCAAGTATGTGAAACTGGCCAGGTCATTGAAAACATATGGAGTCTCCTTCTTCCTAGTGAAGGTATTGCCGTGTGTGTGTGTGTGTGTGCTTATGCATGTTTGTGTGTTTTCTCCAGTTTCATTTGTCTGCATGTTGCTAGTCTACCTTCTTATGTAAGCTTTCATCATCTGAGAAGAATTCACCCTCCAGAACACATGCCCCTTTCCACCCCCCACCACCACCAATCATAGCACCACAAACACCAATTTCTGCACTCCTTTCATTGTCCTGTTTCTGATCAAACCAACTGTGAAGCTGGTTTTTTTTTTTTTTTTTTTTTCTTTCTCTCTCCCCTCTGTGCATTGTAGGCTGATTTGTGGTGTTCAAATTCACTCTTGGATGCTTATTTATAGCAGCTGTTTAGAAGAGACTTTCTGAGAAACTAAATGCACTAAAGTGCCTTACTAGTTCCTTCCTTATGTGTATCTAAAATTGCAAAAGGATAGATTTCTTTAAGATTAAAATTGGAAAAGAATAGAAGTCCACCAGAGGAACAAGGTAAATGAAAGTCAACAGAAACAGGAGCTTCTAAAACTGGGGAGTTTTATCTGATGAGATGACATTCTCCCAGTATTGAATAGGCCTGACCAAATATTGTGTATCAAACTGTAAATGAGCTTCACACTGCCTTTTCTCCAGTAATGGCATCTTGTAAGGTACACAGACACAAATGGGAAATGGCAATCATGGTAAAATGCATTGCCTGTTTTGTCAGTAAAGATTTTACCTACTGCCTCTACATCTTTCTGGAGCTCTTTCTGAGCAGTCCTTGGCTCTTAAGGTGCTCTTTTGACTATCATTCTGACTCACTGGTCAGGAATCCTGTGTGGATCTCTTCTGGTGGTGGAGTGATGTTCCTTCGACTTGGAAAATGGCACCAGTGAGGCTTGCTAGAAGATTTAAGACATTTTGAAGAGTCTGTTACATTGATATAGTTTGCAACTATAAGGTATTTTGAGAGCCCTTTGCTTTAACCAATCATAAGAGGTTTCTTGTTTGACAGCTTGATATCAAAAACCTTTCATAGCCAGTAATTATGTACTAACCCAGCTGATGTAAATTTGCTGAGATAGGGGTGGAAATACTTCCTCACTACTCAGAGTTCAGCTGGTTCCTTGCCTTTCTTGTCATGGTGTTCTGCTTTCTCTTAATGTGTTGAGGGGAATAAATAATTAAAAATATATTTATTATTTATTTATTTATTGGACACATTTAGAGAAAGTAGAACAAAGCTGAAATTTGAGTAAATTCTTTCCCCGAGAATTCTTTGTTTGTGAGTTAATAATTACATCTGGTTAGAATTTCAGAAGCTAAATCTGTCTTTAAGGCAGATATATATTGCTTGATATAGTCTCCTTAATTTTACAATATTTCAGAATCAAGAATTTCTCCTGCTCATGTCCCGTTAACCAGTCTGTGCTTTCAGCGGTGGGGTTTTTTTTGTTTTTTTTTTGTTTTTTTTTTCTCCTCTCTTCTTCTTTCTTTCTTTTTTGTGCCAGGCACATCTGTAATGGTGATGAGAGATTGATGATTTTTGAAGAAGCATACTCATAATTTAAAGTGCATCATCAGCTAAGCCCATCATCTGTGTGTACTGAAAGGAAAGTGAAGGAAGGAATAAAGGAGGAATGTGGGAATGGGATCGGAATAGATTATTCGGCATTCAGATTTTAATATTAAAATATCCTCATGTTTTGCTGCTATAAGAGCTTTTGTTTGTATCTGTGTGTTTGTACCTTTTATGCACAAATGTCCTGTCTTTAAATGGTTCCTCAATATAATTTAAAAACATCTTTGATCATTTAGACTGTATTATGGCTGCAGGAATCACAATGACAGCATGCCAAAAAACTTTTGTTTGTTTATTTTTTTATATGTTGTCACAGTTGAGCATTTTATATCAGAAGTAGTTATCACAGCACTCCTCTACATCAGTGGCACTAATAAAAAGTATCATGCTCAAAATTTCTGATTTGCGGTCAGCTGCACATTTTTAAAACTATGGTAGGATACTTGCCTATGGACCTATGGCTCCAGGTTCGAATCCCACGGAACTACCACCACGGGGTCCCTGAGCAAGACCCTTAACCCTGAATTGCTCCAGGGGGACTGTCCCTGTAATTAGGACATGGAAGTCACTCTGGATAAAAGCGTCTGCTAAATGCTGTAAATGTAAAACTAAATGTAGGCCTACTTAAGGGGGCAAGTCTTGTGTTGACTATTAGGTTTGTCCTGTACTAATTTAGTGGATGTGGATAGTGTTTTTACGATATAAACAGATTGAGAAATTAATGACTTGTGATTTAAACTGAAAAATTGGATAAAATGTTAATAGATGCAGATAAGTATAAAATTTCTTGTTCAAAAAATAATTGTGATTGTTTTTCAGGAAAAGATGAAGAGCAAAAATAAGCTGGTGCCTCGTTTGCTGGGCATAACCAAAGAGTCAGTGATGCGAGTAGATGAAAAAACCAAAGAGGTGCTTCAGGAGTGGCCCCTTACCACTGTCAAGAGATGGGCTGCATCTCCTAAGAGCTTTACGCTGGTACTGATATCTCTCACTATCTCTCTCCCTTTTTCACTCAGACTAGAAACTTTGTGAAATATCTGGAGATTAATAGTTCTCAAAACCACACTTTCAGAATGTCTAATTTATCATTATTAGGTGTTGAAAGTGGTGTTCCCTCTGTGTTCTTTGTATAGGATTTTGGTGAATATCAGGAAAGCTATTATTCTGTCCAGACCACAGAGGGTGAGCAGATCTCCCAGCTCATTGCTGGCTACATTGACATCATCCTTAAAAAGGTTAGCACCAACTTCAAGTTACTTTATTAACACAGTGGAATTACAAAGGACTCCTATTGTGGTATCCATGGATTTCAAACATAAACAAATGGAAACAAATGGTGTGTCTGAAAATACTGCTGTATTGGGATTAGGTCTCCTTTTTCTTCATATTGACAAAAGGTGACTGGGATAGCTAAATTACTGAAGGTGGAGCATTAGCACAATGCAGTGTGATGAAACCATGAATAAGGCATCAAAAATTGAGCTCTGCCACTAATAGCTTTGTTGATTATAGGGGAAACATCTTGGTTTAGTTTTTACTCATTTGCACAAGCCATTAGACAAGATTCTTGCCATTAGGACCAAATCTTAGTTCGAACCCCTTCCCAATAGGTTGCCCTGAGGTACCCATGAGCAAGGTACCATCCCAGTCACTGCTCCCTGGGCGCTTTCAATAGCTGCCCACTGCTGCACGGTGTTTGAGTGTGCATGGGTTAAATGCAGAGGTCAAATTTCGTTGTGGTTCACTGTCTGCTGTGCTGTGACCTCGCAATGACAAGGGTTGTCACTTTCACTTTTTTCCACTTTCAAATGTGATCCACTATAGATATTTTCAACAGGATTGTTGTCACAAACTTTGATTGTGATTTTTAGCTTGTATTTCCTTGCTAGATTAGAATGTGGTGAAAATGGGTGTCATTAAGGATTTGGTCATAGAGCCATCGGGAGAATTAGGAATAGGAATGCTTTGCAACCAATCAAATTGTGGTATCATTTAATATTATCTTGCAAATGGCATTAAATACACTTGACTGTATCTAGTCAATAGATCTGTGTTACCCCATATGGAATGGGTTGTATTCATTTTATTTTCTTCACTATGTAACCTGCCCTGCCATAGAACATATCCTCTCATACATGCACCTAGTGGTCTGCACTATTCCTTTCTATCTGACATTACCTCGCTTGTTGCTGCCAGTCACTTGAACTATTAATTGCATTTGCTTTAATTTATAATTGTCTGTTACACTCTGTAGTATGTGCAGTTTTCTTTCTCATATGTGCTTAAATCTCCTGCCTTTTTCCCCCTTGTGCTTATTTGTACTGTGTGTAATGCTTTTGTATTAGTGAATGCCATGAATTCAGAATCAAGAATCTTGTTGTGCATTATCCCAAAAATGAAAATTCAGGGTAAGCTGTTTTAGAGTGCCTGAATCAGCAATTTTAGTATTAATTTTTAATCTATTTTTATGTAGTTTACCAACTGTCAAGTGAGTTTCATTTAAAAAAAAAAAAAAAAAAAAAAAATTATATTTAACTCCTTTCTAGGCTGTGGCTCTCTGCTTTAAGCTGTTCACATCATGAGTGTGTATTTGTCCAAAATAGCTCAATTTTGGCCTTTTTTTTTGTGTAGATGGCTTTACTCATCAGCTGCTAGAATTTCCTTCAAATATCATATATACACATAGAAGTGTTGTCACTTAAAAATTAATGATGCACCATTTATCGAAGGCTTGTTCCAAACTCATCCTTTATCAATTCTAAAATTTTATCTTACAAATAACATTTTCATTGCCCTCTAAAAAGATACACATCTTGGAATATTTATTTATTTTTTGAAGATAGACTGTATCTGTTGCAACCCAAATTTATAAAGTCTGCTTTAAGTTCCTGTCTTGGCTGTACTAATATAATATGACTGCATCTGTGTTCATGTCACCTTGCAATGCAGAAACAGAGTAAAGATCGCTTTGGTCTAGATGGTGATGAAGAGGCCACCATGCTGGAGGAATCAGTTTCTCCAAAGAAGTATGAACACATACACAGAGACATAGTAAAATTCTCTATAGTTCTTTATTCTCTATAGAAATTACTGATAAGAGCAACCAGTTGGCTCTGAAAGCACACCCATGATCACCTACCCCCGCAGAAAAAAGCAGTGGAAAAACCTTTTCTCCCACCACCACCCCCCTTACGCAACCCATCTCCCTGAAATAATAATGAATTTTCTCTCTGTGTAGCTTTAGTTACCTTTTGGAATCACTCTTGCTACCTTTCTCCTTTGCCAGTACACTGTGAAAACTTGTTTGAATCTTTTTAAACTATGGTGTTCCTTAGTACAATCAAGTGAATTAATGAACATTTAAGCATATGTCATTATTCTTCTCATTTAATGTCAACTATTTAATACTGAATTCCTCAGGAATACCAGCAGTGTTTGAAATCAATAATAAATGCATGACCTGCATCTTGATCTGCACAGTTAGATCCCTATTCTCGCGCTCTCTCTCTCTCTCTCTCTCTCTCTCTCTCTCTCTCTCTCTCGTCAGATCCACTATTCTACAGCAGCAGTTTAATCATGTTGGCCGTGCAGAGCATGGGTCAGTGGCCTTGCCAGGTGTGCTGAGGACAAGTTCAGTTGGACCAGAGACTCTAAACATTGGCACAATGCCATCGCCACAGCAACAGATCACCACTGGTCAAATGCACCGTGGACACATGCCTCCACTGGTAAGCTGATTAATGTATACAGATGAGGGGGGTGTTTATGTATGTATGTATGTATGTATGTATGTATACATACATACATATGTATACACATACACACACATATTCATACATATATAATACACACACAAAAACACATCTCCTGTGAAAGCACACACTTATGGTCTTTTGGCTCTGCTCTGCCCCCTAGAGAATGCTTCTTTTTATTACCTGGGTAGACGAAAGGTCTAAATCAGTATGTGAACATAAGTATATCACTGCTGTTGGAGGAAAACTGATTTATCCAAGTTTCATCACACACTTGTTATGCCTTTTTTTTTTTTTTAATACAGTAATATCATAAGAGTGCAAAGACTTGGTAGACTCAATCTAATCACCCATTAATTTATCCAGGCTGAACTGAACCTCTTGCTATTCATTCACATTTTTGTTTGCTTTTTTGCTGGCATAAAGCCTTAACATGTTTGGTTTTTTTTTTCCTCCCCCCACAACCCTTCTGTTGTCAGAGTGCAGCCCAGCAGGCACTGGTAGGGACCATCAACACTAGCATGCAGGCAGTGCAGCAAGCTCAGGCTGACCTGGAGGAAGTAGATGAATTACCTTCACTGGGAGAAGATATGGTCAGACCATACACACAAAAAATTATTATTATTAGCCACTTATTTGTGCAACAACAAATAGTTTGCTAAATTTGGCTAATGGATGTGAAGAGCTGTAATTTCTGGATTTTCAGTAAAGTGTATGAAATAAAAATAAATAACTTTACATACATGTACAAGGCATATGCATTTCAGAGAAAAAAAAAGTATATTTCCAAAATAAAATATACTGCACACAAAAGATGTGCCTGCAAATGATTGTGAGCTAATTTAAGTCTTGAATTTTCTCTAAGCTCGATGAGAATGAAAAGTTGACAGTGGACTGTTTATTGTATTATCATTAATTGTATTAGTACTCATATGGACACAGGCACATCCCCACACTTGCAGTCACACCAGCTTCTGTTCTTGCAGGCTTCCAAAGTCTGGATCCAAAATAAAGTGGATGAGTCAAAACATGACATTCACTCACAAGTGGGCGCCATTACTGCTGGTACAGCATCCGTGGTCAATCTTACAGCCGGTAAGAATTTGATAGTCATCTCTTAGAACTGGACAGATTCTGTCCATAGCGCAGCCGTTGTTAAGTGACCAAGCATTGATGTTTGATAAATGTACACCAGCAAAAAGTTTCTAATAAAGTGGTCAGTGTGGGTATATATACTCGCTGTCTCAAAAAATTATAAAACCTTTATCAAAATCTTACATCAAATCTGTTTCGCATGGAGTCAGAATTTCATGATGGATCGACAAATATTAACTTTTGTTTGAATGAAAAAGTTCCTTGTTCTGTTTACAACTCCTAGGTGACCCAACAGACACAGACTACACAGCAGTAGGCTGTGCTATTACAACTATTTCATCAAACCTGACAGAGATGTCAAAGGGTGTGAAGCTGCTTGCAGCTCTAATGGAGGATGAGGTAGGCAGTGGCCAGGACCTGATGAGGGCTGCTAGAACTCTGACTGGAGCAGTGTCTGATTTGCTTAAAGCTGTAGAGCCGACATCAGGAGAGGTGAGTAATGCATGTCTTTTGTATTTTTTTATGTTAAGTAAATGTGTAAGTAAATCTAAATAAGGGTGGTGGTGGTTTAGTGGTAGGGTACTTGCCTATGGACCAATGGCTCAAGAGGTCCCAAGTTCGAATCCCCCCTCTAGCACTAACATCACTGGGTCCCTGAGCAAGACCCTTAACCCTGGGTTGCTCCAGGGGGACTGTCCCTGTAATTAGGACATGGAAGTCGCTCTGGATAAGAGCGTCTGCTAAATGCAGTAAATGTAAATCTTCTTCTGTTAGGTACTGACAGTCAATTGAATACAAAAGCAGAGCTTGACTGTGTGCACGTGTATGCTTTGTTGTACAGCCTCGGCAGACAGTATTGACTGCAGCTGGCAGCATTGGTCAGGCCAGTGGGGACTTGCTACGACAAATTGGAGAGAATGAAACTGATGAGAGGTTTCAGGTAGAAATTTCAGTTCATTTAATCCATGTGTTTCTTTATGTATTTGTGGAGCTGTATTTTTCTTATCTAGATTGTTTATTTCAGGATGTTCTGATGAACCTGGCTAAGGCTGTAGCTAATGCAGCAGCCATGATGGTCCTAAAGGCTAAGAACGTAGCCCAGGTGTCGGAAGATACAGTCCTACAGAACAGAATCATAGCCACAGCAACCCAGTGTGCCCTTTCCACTTCACAGCTAGTGGCCTGTGCTAAGGTAGGGACTGCTTATTACCACTGTGTCTGCTTCTCTTCCTGAACACTGCCAAAATTCTGGAGCTGTGAACACAACTCCTTTGCTGCTGTGCATAAACATATACAATTTCCTCCTTACACCATTTTTAGACATTGCCTATTATATCAAAAGTGAAAATGTGCTGTGCATGCTGTTAATTTGCTATGCATTTGTGACTTAAGGGTGTTCAGTTTTGTCTTTTTTTTTTGTTTTGTTTTGTTTTTTGTTGTTTCTGTTACTACACTAAATGTTTTTACATTATCTTAAGGCAAGTAAGATTGGTTTGACTAGTGGCAGTCCATTGGCATTAGGGCTTCAGTTTGGTCCATAATGCTAAATGTAAATAAAAGACCAAAAAAAAAAAACCCCTCTATAATATTTTGTGCTACCTCCTGTTTAGTGTTTCTAATGATGGAATAGTGCTAAGCTGATGCTAGTGCACATCATTTGTTGGCAATTAAATATATATTTAAATATGGCTTTTTGAAGCCTTAAAAAGATTATGAAATGAGCATTTATTTAATCTTCTGCCAGATTTACAGGGACTTGTATAGAGCTGTGACTGCTGTTTTTATTTTTAATTTAAAAATGGACACATTTTTATATTAAACACTAACTTGCAGTTACAATACCCTGCTATTTTTGATCGTCCTTGTAAACTTGCTTGTCCTGTATTTGTGTGTCAGGTGGTGAGCCCTACTATCAGCTCTCCTGTGTGTCAAGAGCAGCTTATTGAGGCAGGTAAGCTAGTGGACCGCTCAGTTGAGGGCTGTGTAAAGGCCTGTCTCTCTGCCACTGATGATGGAGAGCTTCTTAAAGCAGTCAGTGCAGCTGCAAGTGTGGTCACTCAGGCTCTAGAAGACCTCCTCATGCATGTACGCAACTACGCCTCGCGTGGCGAGCCAATCAACCGTTATGACCAGGCCACTGACACCATCATGACTGTTACAGAGAGCATCTTTAGCTCCATGGGCGATGCTGGTGAGAGAGCTGCATCCATACACCTCTATTCCACATGTAGCTGTAAATGTTACACTATTGATGTTAAAAGGCTGGATGATGATGTCAAAATGACTCTATAGTTTTTTACTTATGCATCGGAACTTGCACTGTTAAAGATTTTTGGCTTGTCAGAATGTATCTCAACACACATCCAGTATCTCTCATACACTCACTTAATATGCCGGTGTAGGTGAGATGGTGAGACAGGCACGGGTGTTGGCTCAAGCCACCTCTGACCTAGTCAATGCTATGAGATCAGATGCAGAGGCAGAGATTGATGTGGACAACTCAAAGAAACTCCTTGCTGCTGCCAAGTTGCTTGCTGATGCCACTGCTCGCATGGTAGAAGCTGCAAAGGTATGTAAAATAAGTGCAGTACCTTCAGGCGAACAAAGGATTTATCAGCCTGTGATGCTATAGAAGTTTCTTTTGCTAAAGTCAGCTCACTCCGAAGCAGCCTGGAACACATTTCTTCAGACTGTAGCTGATCACAAAGTTCATGAAATCTAAACAAATGAATGCCTTACTTAGACTGCCATCTCAAGGGTCAAGCTGCATTGTGCTTCTCCTTTGTGTTTTTGCTCTTATTTGCAGCATGCTGGAATTAAGTTAATGACCATTTTTACCACTGCTTCCCTCAAACTGAAAATACAGTGGTACCTTGACTTACGAGTGTCCCAACTGACGAGTTTTCAGAGGTACAAGCTGTCTCTCGGCTGTTTTTTTTTTTTTTTTTGCTTGGAGATGAACGCTAAAATTCGGTTTACATCCTAACCACTCCACGTTCCTCCCTTTCATTCACACTCATGTATTTTGTCTTTGCCCTACTCACTTTTATTCCTCTCCTCTCTAGAGCACATCTCCATCTCTCCAGGTTCTCCTCAAGCTGCTCCCTACTCTCACTGCAGATCACAACATCATCGTCCACGGAGACTCCTGTCTAACCTCGTCCGTCAACCTGTCCATTACTATTGCAAACAAGAATGGGCTCAGTGCTGATCCTTGATGTAATCCAACCTCTACTTTAAATGCATCCGTCACTCCCACTGCACTACCACTGTCACACTGCCATCATACATATCCTGAACCAAAACCACAACTCCTCTCTAGCCACCCTGTCATATGCTTTCTCCAAGTCCACAAAGGCACAATGCAGCTCCTTCTGACCTCCTCTGTACTTCTCTCTATCAACACCCTCAGAGCAAACATTGCATCTGTGGTGCTCTTTTTCAGCATAAAACCATACTGCTGTTCACTAATCCTCACCTCTTTTCTTAACCCAGCTTCCACTACTCGTTCCCATAACTTCATGGTGTGGCTGATCAACTTTATCCCTCTATAGTTACTACAGCTCTGTGCATCACCCTTATTCTTGAAGATCGGTAGCAGTACACTTCGTCTCCACTCCTCAGGCATCCTCTCACTTTCCAAGATTGTGTTAAACCATCTGGTTAGAAACTCAACTGCCATCTCCCCTAAACAACTCCATGCTTCCACTGGTATGTCATCCGGTCCAACAGCCTTTCCATTCTTCATCCTCTTCATCGCTGCCCTTACATCCATCTTGTTTATTTGCTGCACTTCCTGATTCACTATCCTCACATCATCCAATCTTCTCTCTCTCTCATTTTCTTCATTCATCAGCCCCTCAAATTATTCCTTCCATCTGCTCAACACGCTCTGTTCACCTGTGAGTACGTTTCCATTTCTATCTTTAATGGCCCTGACCTGCTGCACATCTTTCCCAGATCTGTCTCTCTGTCTAGCCAATCGGTAAAGGTCCTTTTCTCCCTCTTTACTGTCCAACCTCTCATACAATTCACCAAACACCTTATCTTTGGCCTTTGCCACTGCTTTCTTCACCCTGCGATTCATCTCCTTGTACATCTGTCTACTTTCTTCATCTCTCTGACTGTCCCATGCTGCCTTTGCCTCCCTCTTCTTTTGAATACACTCCTGTTCCACCACCAGGTTTCCTTATCCTTCTTCCTTCCAGATGTCACACCAAGTACATTTCTAGCTGTCTGCCTGATCACTTCTGCAGTAGTTTCGCAGCAGTCCGGTAGCTGTTCAACACCTCCCAGTGCCCGTGTTAACTCCTGCCTGAATGCTACCTTGGAGTCCTCCTCCTTCAGCTTCCACCACTTGATCCTTGACTCTGCCCTCACTTTCCTACTCTTCTTGACCTCTAAGGTCATCTTATAGATCACCATCCTATGCTGTTTAGCTACACTCTCCCCTGTCACTACTTTGCAGTCTCCAATCTCTTTCAGACTGATCCACGTGTGAGCTTCTTTCTCCACTCTTATGTCACCCTGTGCTCCTCCCTCTTCTTAAAATAAGTTTTAACTACAGCCATTTCCATCCTTTTTGCAAAATCTACAACCATCTGACCTTCAGCATTCCTCTCCTTGACACCATGCCTACCTTTCACCGCCTCATCACCTCTGTTCCCTTCACCAACATGACCATTAAAATCTGCACCAATCATCACTCTCTCTCCCTTAGGTACACTCTCTATCACTTCATCTAACTCACTCCAGAATTTTTCTTTCTCTTCCATCTCACCACCAACTTGTGGATCATAAGCACTAACAACATTAATTATCACAACTTCAACTTCCAGCTTTAAACTCATCACCCTCCCTGACACCCTCTTCACCTCCAAAACACTCTCCACATACTCTTCCTTCAGGATAACACCTACCCCATTCCTCCTTCTATCCACTCCATGGTAGAACAGTTTAAACCCTCCTCCAATACACCTGGCCTTACTACCCTTCCATCTAGTCTCTTGCACACACAAAATGTCAACCTTTCTTCTCTCCATCACATCAGCTAATTCTCTACCTTTGCCAGTCATGCTGCCAACATTCAAAGTCCCTACCCTCACTTCCACTCACGCACTGGCTTGTGTGCCCCTAGTGGCTGGGTTGGCAAAAATCAGTGACTAAGAATCAGTTATTCAGTTCAGCCTTTCTCCTCCACCTTCATCAGCATCTTCAAGTTGTCAGCTCTCCAAGGCAAATGTGGTACATTATACTTAATAAAAAAACAGTTTATTGCAGTACATTCTATTGTATTGTGTTTTATACAATATTGTATTGCGTTTTATACAACTTATTTAAAAACATGTAACAAAAAAATGCGGTGTATTTTTGGGGGTCCAGAATGGATTAATGGCATTTCAGTTCATTTCATTGGGGAAAATTGATTTGACATGCATGTAATTTGAGTTACGAGCTCTTTCACGGAACAAATTAAACTCGTAAGTCAAGGCACCACTGTATTCAGACCCTGATGAGCATTATGGGTGTTGGAGGAATATTGTAACCATTTTGAAGCTTGAATATTATCAGTGTATTTGTCCTTTCTGACGTGTGTAACTTAGGGAGCAGCAGCTTACCCTGAGAATGAGGACCAACAGCAGAAACTTCGAGAGGCGGCAGAGGGCCTGCGTGTGGCCACCAATGCAGCTGCCCAGAATGCAATAAAGAAGAAACTAATCAACAAACTAGAGGTTTTTTTTGCCCATGAAGCAGAATTCATAATTAGCTAGTGCTTTGCTGAGGGCTTTCTGAATAAGATGCTATATATCTATATAAGATTTTTGAAGTACTGTTTTAGAAAAACAGATTCTTTTTTTCAGAATGTGGCAAAGCAAGCTGCTGCAGCTGCTACTCAAACCATTGCTGCTTCCCAGAATGCAGCAGCCTCTAACAAGAACACTACTGCTCATCAACAACTGGTTCAAAGTTGCAAAGTAGGTTGTGTGTGTGTGTGTGTGTGTGTGTGTGTGTACAATGATTTCAGAACAGGCCTGACTTTTGATTCAAAATCTGTGTCAAAAAACTGGTTGGTGATTATTTTTTTAATTATTATTTTTGTATAGGTGTATATAATATAGAAAGGCTTTGGTGTGTGTGTGTGTGTATGTATGTATGTATGTATGTATGTATGTATATGTATATATATGTATATGTGTGTGTGTGTGTGTATGTATGTATGTATGTATGTATGTATTATGTATGTGTATGTATATGTATGTATGTATATATATGTATCATTTTATTTATATATATATATATCATTTTTTTTATATATTTATATATATATATATATATATATATATATATAGATATATCAATATATATATATATATATATATATATATATATATATATATATATATATATATATATATATATATATATATAGATATATCATTTTATATATATAGAGACATTTTATATATATTATATATAAATGATATATATATATATATAGATATATATATAGATATATATCATTTTATATATTATATATATATATATATATATAAAATATTTATATATATGTATTTATAATGACTGCTGTTACATTAAGGTGAACATATCAATCTGTTTTAGGCTGTAGCGGATCATATTCCTCAGCTGGTACAGGGTGTACGGGGCAGTCAGGGCCAACCTGAAGATGGCTGTGCCCAACTTGCACTAATCATCGCAAGCCAAAATTTCCTTCAGGTAACAGTGGCCCAGCCAATGCCCTCAAATTTATCTTTTGACCTCATCTGTCATCTTTTTTTAATTAAACTGTTTTTTCACATCATTGTGTAAAACATTTGATTACCATCTCAGATTCTTCTGAAAAAAATCCCTGCTTCATTTCCTTAGGTCTGAATAACTCTCTCACCCAGATCAATGCTTGTATTGTGTTAAACCCTTTAGTCTGGCAGTAAGATGGTGGCCTCAGCCGAGTCCTCTGTCCCGACAGTGGCAGATCAGGCAGCAGCCATGCAGCTGGGCCATTGTGCCAAAAACCTGGCCACAAGCCTGGCAGAACTTCGTACTGCTGCACAAAAGGTAGTTCTTTTAGGTTCGGGTTCTTTTAATACCCACCTGTGAAATAGGAGCAAGTTAAAGGTCAAAATGTTTGTTCCTAGTCCAGAATTTCCAGTCTTTATGTTAAACTTTTATAATAAGTTTATATGGATAAACACACTTAAGTTGGTATTTTTTAGATCTTACAATATTAAGTGATATTTTGCTTATTTTCCAGATAACATTTTCCATGTGTGATTGTATAGAATGTAGCTGTGTGAATGAATGTGTCTGCATTTAAACATTGTTTTAATTGAACATAGCTAATGCTCAGCTCAAGAAGCTTGTGGCCCAATGGAGATAGACTCTGCCCTCACTGCCAGGCAGAGCCCGAGAAACAAGCTCCAAGATGCCAAGATGGCTGCTGTCAATCAACAGCTTAAACTGCTTCCAGGAGAATCGGTCAGTGGGGCCTAATTTGTGGTACTGCTGTGAAAGAAGACTTGCATTTTTACAGGGATTGGCATTGAATTGTTCCTACATTCAGCAGTTGAGAAATGCAGCTGTGGATCTGTAGTGCTTCAAAAGCAGTTGATCTTTCAATGGTCTGTAGCTGTTTACCTGGTGCTGCTCAGGCAATGAACACATACAGGTAACATTCAAACAGTCTACTCAGCTAAGAGACTGTGGTATCTGTGTACATTAGAAGTACATTTGTATTTGTGTGTATAACAACCACAGGTATTGCTGCAAGAGAAACCGCCCAGGCGTTGAAGACACTTGCACAAGAGCGAAGGGGTGTGGCTGCAGCAACCACTGACACTCCGATGGCTTCAGCAATAGCCATGTTGATTCAGCACATGAGGTCATGAAGGCTCTAGCATTATTAATCTCTGAGGCCAAAGAGGCATTGGTCACTCCTGTGATACAGAGAGCCAAATAAAGATTAAAGTAAGGTATTTCCTTAGTGCTACTGAATGTATATGAAGGGCCTAAAACTAAGTTGCTGTTCATGGAGTCAGGAAAACCAAACCCAAAAAAAAATAAAATAAAATCCTAGAGATGGAATTAGTGAACCAAGCCAGACATCACATTTTTTGCGAAAGGAATAGTTAATTCTCTTACAGCAGAGAAAGTTTATGGACAATAGCTTCTATGGTAACTCATGAACCAGTTAAGAAATAAAAAATATCAATAAAATATATTTGCTTGCAATTCAATTCTCCTCTAATATTCTCTAGTATGCATGAAAAAGGGCAGGACAAGGGGCAGGTCCTCTACAAGCCATTCTAGGATATGTTACATGAGTTGAAACAAGAAAGGGCAAAAATGAGACATCCAAAATTGTTAGCCCTCTGGGCCATTAATAGTCAATCAGGTAACTTTCTGAGCCACAACTGACAAGAATCTCTTAGAGTAGTTCTTACTAGGTTGGCACAGGCCCCTGAGGGATTTTTGGCCCATTCTTCCATTGCAGATTGTTGTAGCTGGTCCAAATTGCATGGTTTCCGAGCATGGACGTTCATTTTGAGCACCCGCCACAGAGTCTCAATAGGATTGATGTCTGGGCTCTGTGCGGGCCACTCCAGGATCTTGGTTTTGCTATCCTTGAGGAACTGTTGGACTAATTTCGATGTATGCTTTGGGTCATTGTCTGTTGGAAGACTCCAGCGACGGCCTGCCTAGACTACGAGCAGATTTCTACATATTTCTCTCCTCAAAATGTCAACATAATTTTTTTTCATGATGCCATGCAACTAACAAGGCTCCCAGCCTGGAGAGGCTGCAAACAGCTCCACAGCATGCTGCCCCACCACCATGTTTAACTGTGGGAACTGTGTTCCTAGGGTTGAAGGCCTCTCCCTTTCTTCAAACATAGGCAACATCCATGTGCTTAAACAGTTCCAGTTTAGTCTCATTAGACCAAAGCACAGACTTCCAAAACTCATCTTTTTTTACCTTTCAAATGTTCACGGGCAAACCTCAGTCAGGCTGTGATGTGCCGCTCCTTGAGTAAAGGGGTTCTTCTGGGACGATGGCCCTGAAGCCCACCATGATGAAGAGCCCTGACAACTGTGTTCCTTGAAACATCAACTCCAGAAGAGGCCAGGTCAGCAATAATCATCTTGGCAGATGTCCAGGGCTCCTTGATGACATCTCTGACTATTTTCCTCTCCAGTGTTCTTGAAATCTTGTGCTTATGGCCACAGCCAGGTTTGTTTCTTTCAGAATTTGTCTTCTTGCACTTGCCAATGATGCAACGTACAGCAGTTCTAGACTCTGTGTGAAATGGCAGTGTAGCTGTCCCTCTTATCATGAGCCTCTACTATCTTCTTTCTGAGCTCTGAACTGACTTCCTTTGTCTTTGGCATGGTGAGTAATAGTAGTCCCTCTCATGTGTTCAAGTGCCCTTTTCCTTGGAGTCTTTGTATGCTGATTGAATGTTGTTAGGAAGCCAATTGACTGCACAGGTGTGGTATCGTTGATTGGTTAATTACTGTAGGTGTGTTTTTGAAAGAACATTCACATGGCCATTATTTGACCACCCCATTTTTTTTTTCTACTATATTTGATATAAAGTAAGCCTAAAAATATATTTTATATTACAAAATATACCAAAAACTACTAAATAGCACTGGTGAATGTTTGCTTATATCAAGTTTCATCAATGCAGCAAACATTGGGAAGAAGTTTAGAAAACGTTCCATAATTCCTCAGGGGCTACACTTTGGCCCTCAACTGTAACCTGGTCTTAATTCTCTCATTTGAACTATTTCAGTTTTGGGGAGAATTTGAAATTCTGCATAAAAGGAACTCCTATGATATTCATACAGTGGGGAGCAGTTATTGGGATGGTTCCTTACTCAAGGTTACCTAGGGCAACCTACTGATCTGGGATTGGAACCCACAACCTTCCGATCCTGGCAGTGTCTCAAACCTCTTGGAAACAGCTGCCAACTTACTGGTATAAAAGTGTGATATTCAAATATATCCTTTAAATATGTCTTTCCCATATCTTTTTTTTTTTTTTTTTTTAACTTCTCAAGCAGTAAGAAGTTTAGCTTAGGTGGTCTTAATAAAGAAAATGATAGTATCTGTTTGGATTCTGTTGTGTCCAACTTATTTTTTGCCTTATTTTCAGAGTGATCAGTGGGAATAATTACCTCTATTTGTGTGTTAGGTTGCAAAGTCTGTTTCTCACTCCCTCAATGCATGTGTGAACTGCCTCCCAGGGCAGAAGGATGTTGACATGGCTCTGAAGAACATTGGGGAGGCCAGTAAGAAACTGCTGGTGGAGACGGTGAGTAATAAATGGGCAACTGTGTTGTAGGTGCATATCTAGATGTACTTCATTTAGCTAATTTACACTATTTCAGCTGCCTTCATGCAGAAAGTCCTTCCAGGAGGCTCAGAGTGAGTTAAATCAGACAGCAGCTGATCTGAACCAGTCTGCAGGTGAAGTTGTCCATGCCTCAAGAGGAACCAGCAGCCAGCTCACTGATGCTTCAGGAAAATTCAGCAATGACTTTGATGAGTTTCTGGATGCTGGTATCGAGATGGCTGGCCACAAACAGGCATGTTTGTCTATATGCTGCAATTTCGTATCCAGTGTTATAAATAAAATGATAAATGTAATATTCAGTGAGCAGATGAGGATTTTTCTTATACTGCAGTAATTTCATGTTTCCTGGTTTTGGTCATGAGAAAAAAATTTGACTAGAATTGAGTTTTGTTCTGGAATTTGTAATCTGCTGTAGGCATTGTAGAAATGCTCATTAACATTTTTTTTGTGATTATCAGAAACTGGATTGAAGCAACAATGGGAAGCTACCGCTGTAGTCGTGTCTGAAATTTTGGTCCAAATTTGAATACAGCTAAATATGATCCTTATTCAGATTGTATGACAAAAATATAATGTAAATCTGAACCTGGCAGGAGTTTGACAAATTGTTTTACCATACCCGACCCAAACTTGCTCAAGACAGTTTGAAATTGACTTATGTAAAATATGGTAGAATTCAGTTGGTCTCATCACCTAGCATGTCCAGTTAAACCTGAGGGAATAACTGTCTATTAGTTATTAGCTATAGAGCTGGTAGTAATATGCACTAAGAACTAGTCAGGGTTTCAAAATAAAGTCTTAAATCCAAACTTTAGTGAATCTATTAATCAAACTGTGGTGCTGTTCCTCCGTACATAGTTGTCTTTCAAAAATACATTTCTAACACAATTTTAAATATACAGTCAGACATCCTTTTTTGCATTAAACCGTACTCTTGAATTTACTTCTTGTTTAATTCCTGTTTTCCTACCTGCAAGGGCCAAATGAACATTGTACTTAATTCTGTCAGATCAATAAAGTCCAGGAGACCAAATTAATAAACGTAAAGAGAAAAAGTAGGAGGTAATCCTCTGTAAAAATCTAAAACAAAGAAATATAGGTGGTACGTTTTACCAGAACACAAATTTTGAATCTGACAAGCGCAAACTGTCCTTGGAAATTAACTTTTGAATCTGACCATTTGGACAAACATTTGAACCCAAAACCAATTTCTTAAAAAATGTTCGACATATTTTAGTTAGAGATTAGTAAATGTATTTTTTTTTTTTTTTTTTTATAAATATATATGTGAACAAAGATGAGCAGCTTCAGGTAATTGGAAATCTGAAGAATATCTCCATGGCTTCCAGTAAGCTCCTGCTGGCTGCCAAGTCTCTGTCTGTGGATCCTGGAGCAGCTATGCCAAGAGCTCGTTTGCAGCTACAAAGGTTAGTGTGTTGATGATTGTGGAGGGACAAACACAGTTTCAGTTTGGGCTAAAAAAAAAAAATTGTTTTTGGGAACTGCTGAAAAGTCCTATTGTATTTTAGGATACCAACTCCTGACCTCCTGACTCTAAAATCATGTGACTATTATCA